>JAHHUM010000158.1:0-160043 GCA_036173005.1 Crenichthys baileyi | reverse complement strand
AAGCTTTTCCGGGGGCAAAATTTTAAACCCCTAACAAAACCCCATCCATCCATTTATGTCCCATCCAAAAACCCCCCCCATCCCCAAAAGGACAAATGGCTGGTTAAAATTCCCCAATTTACCCAAGGGGATGTTTCAGGAGCCTTCTGGGATAAACTGGAACTGATGTCTACAGTAGCAAAGATGACGCTTACATTACAAAATTAATAATCCTACTATATGGAAGGTGCTAATGGGAGAAATTAAAATGGATTTTCTTTCCCCAAACTAAAAATTTTGTTTTTTTTTTTATTCACAAAACAAAAGCCCTACCCTCATCAAATAGAAACATAACGGGGCTTTTCGTAACAAAGGGGAAAGGGAAAATTTAGCCAAATCTCTTAAAAAAATTAGTGTTTTCAATTTAAATTAAAAGAAAAAAAAAAATTTAAAAATCAAAACCAACAAATTTTTTATAAAATTTTTTTTTTATGATTAAAAACTCTAACTTAGATCACAAGACAAATTTGAAAGGGGCGGGGCTGTAAATTTTTAAAAAAAAAGATGTAAATTTTAATTTCCATCCCCCCTTTACTGTCGAGGGGAAATGTGGTTTCTTTTTTTCAAATTCTAAGTCCCCCGGGTGTTTCTAGCTTTTTTTAAAAAACCCTCAGGGAAGAAAAAAAACCCTTTCAAACCCCGCCCTATTTGACCCCAAAAAAAAACCTCCCAAACTGCCCGGGTTTTTTAAAGTCTTTCTGCCCCTTTGAATAATGATTAATTTTTAGGGCCCCTTTCACTTTTAAAAACCAAAAAAAACCAAATTTTGGGAAAGGGCCCAAATTTCAATGTTTTTGTGTTAAAACATTTCTTAAATGCGGATACTTTTCAAAACATTTGGGGGGCTTTTCCTTTGGGTTTTCAGTGCAGAACGTTGTAATCGGTTCCCCGCAAAAAACGGGCAAACTTTGGGGTTTCAGGTTTGGCAAGAGACAGAACCTCCCTTGGTACACACAGTTCCTGAAAAGGGTTTTTCTGGGGGGGGAAATTAAAGGGGGAAAAAGCACAGCATTTTATAGTCGGAAACCCTGGAAAGAAACCTTTTAATTTTGGAAAAAGAACAAACTTTTTTAGACTTGGTCAGGGTCACAGAAAAAAAGGGAAAAAACAAATAGGGGGTAAGAAAAAAGGGTTTTTTTAAAAAACGAATTATAGTTTCTATCAACCAAAATTCTGGTTTGTTTTACAAATAATCCGCTTTTTAAAATTTAAACCAACATCCAAACACTTTTAAAAAAACCATCAAAAAATTTCCCCTTTTTTACATTTTTATCCTCCAACTGGGGTTTAAAAACATACAAAACTCCAGGACAACAATGTTAAATTGGAGCAACTGTCTTTCAAAGTACCCCAAACCCTTTTTTAGATGGGCAATTTACTGCTTCCCCCATTCACAGAGTACTTTTTGAAAAGAAGCATCCCAAGAATACTGCACCCATTTTTTACCGGGGTAAACAGACGACCCAGCTGGCTGTTTTTTATGGCGGGAAAACCCGGGCCACGTTTGCTGGGGTGTGAGAACCAGCCAACAGCAGGTCTTGCTAGGCAGAACTGAGGGAAAAAAGGGGGCCTTTTGCCTTATTTTTGCCGAGGTTTTTGGGATTTGAGTACTTTAAAAGGGCAGCGCAAACAATTCAAAATTATTTAGAAACCACGGGACAGGTACACCCTTGGAGACTCATGCTGACTAATTTAAACTATCAAGGGACTGCAGTAGCATGCTTGGGGAGCTGCAAATCAGACTCTAGCATGTTTTAACACATCTCCTTTGCCTTTTATTTTCCACTGTCACACTAATGATCTTTATAAAGTTAAGTGAACACAAGGTTAAAGTAACTTTACACAGCAGCAGAGCTGACAGTACTTGCATGAGAACACAAACACTTTCTATTAACCGAGTAAAGGTTTTACAAGTCACTAACTGATTTAAAGAATCTGTAACCAGTGTAGAATAACTGTCTAATTACTGCCGTTTTCAGTTCAGTTCAGTTTATTTATATAGCGCCAATTCACAACACACGTTGTCTCAAGGCACTTCACAAAAGTCAGGACAACACCCCCAATGAATCCTAACCCAAAAACAGTGCATCGATTTGTTTTTTTTATTCAAATTGGATAAAAAGTTTTTCTGTCTAAGGAAGACCCCATCTATTGTGGTCCTAAAGCCAAAATTAGTCAAACTGGACTTTTTTTTATGTTTTCACAAACAAGCTAGACTTCGACACAAATACTGTGTTTTATTAAATGCATCATTAACTGTAAAACATTTCAGCTCATGTTTGCTCAGTCCCAGTATTTTAAACTTGTGCTGCAGAGGATCAGTTCAGTTTCAAGCTGAGAGGAAGCTACAAATCACATGCCAACTTTAGCATCAGGTCTACAGTAGAGGCTGACATTTTTTCGGGAATCCCACGGGTCACGGGATTCCCCCAGGGGAAATCCCGGGGATGGAGACAGATTAGTAAATACGTGATTGGGACGGTCCAGGATAAAAAATAACGGGAGCAGACGGGAGGGGGAGTAACCCAATAGGAGGGAAAAAAAAACTGGATAATTGTCTTTGGAAATGAAAAAACTGAGACTTTGTTAAAACTTTAAAAAAAACTTGGCTCGACCCCGCCCTTTGGTTTTTTTTTTTCCAAGAAGCTTATACTAAATGCGAGCAACGAAAAACGACCCACAAGCCAACATGCTTCTGATCGATTTTTCCCCCCGCGTTCGAATGGAGGGAGAAAAAGCAGGGGGAGAACTGGACGGGGAAAAATTAAATTTGAAACGTAAAGTCAAATAAGGATTTATCTTTTTAAACTCATTGAGCTGACAGAAATCGAAAAATATTACCAAACTTCAGGAGAGTTAAATGCAGCGTTGTTAACAACATATGCTCTTGTAAAACGTGGTTTGTAATCAATTTTCCCCAGGTTTTACGGGCAAATTTGGATTAAATCATTTTTGCATCTTTTCTTTTTCGTCAAACGAAAAGTCCATCAGCGTCAAGTTCTCTGACAAAAGTTGCTGCTTTTGCACTAAAGATTTAAAAGCCTTTGCCACAGTAGAGTGGAAAGGTACGGGGCCGCGGGGGACAGGGGAATTTTTTTTTTCTTTCGGTCCCCCCCAATCTTTTGCATTTTGCTCGCATAAGTTGTTAAATTTCCCTTTAGAAAGTTGCATTTTTGGGAAAAAGCACATTTGACAAACTGTTACAAAACAAACATATGTTTATTTGTCATATGAGGTTACATTTTAGTCAACAAGCATTAAAATGTTTTGGAATAGAAGAACCGTTCAAATCCGATAAAAAAAAAAGCATAATGGCTGCAAAAAAAAAAAAAAGTAAAAAATGCCGCAGCAATAACAAATAAAGTTGTCACAGATGTGGTTTTGTGCAGTATTATAGTCCAGGGTTTTATTAGTTGACAGTTTTGGATAAAACGGTTTTAAAATCTGTTGAAAATCATTTTTTTTAAAGGGTGATTTTAAAAATAAAACTCAAAAAATCTCAAAACAGGGGTTTGTGTTTGTTCCATTTTTTGCAGTTATCTGTTTTGGGAAATATCCCACAAAGTATTGCCTGGGAACACAAAAAAGTATTGCGTGGGGACGGGAAAAAAAAAAAAATTCCCCCATGTTCCCTCGCGGGGGTCGTAAAAGGGTTCATCAGGGAAGATATTAAAAAAATATGTTGTGAAAAAGAAAAAAATTTTAAATTTCCCTTAAAAGTCCAAATTTTTTTTAATACATCATTAAATTTAAATGTCCACTAATTACGTCATTTTTTTCTTTAAAATTATACTTAATTTTCATGGGGACATTTTAAATTTCAAATAGTCCATTTCATGATATAAAGGACATTTATTGTTTCTAAGATGTATTAAAAAAATAAATGGTTCCTTTAATTTAATGGCACATTTAATGTTCATTTTTTTTCATGTTTTCATTTACTTCATTGGGCATTCAAACATTTTTTAAATTTAAGATGTTTTTTTGTGTTAAATTTTGTCCATTTGACCTCCATTTTGGTGCCGTATAGGAGGCATGCGAATTTAATCAGGTTGGAGCAACACCATCTAAAAATTTCGGGAAGGGGTCCCTGAGGACCAGGGTTGTGAACCATTGAGGTACAGTTTCTAAATTGTGAAGGTAATGCCTTTTGCACTTTTGTTCATCAAGTACAGTTCTCTTCCTAGGTGCATTTTTCTTTCGTTTCAACAATTTGAAACATAAAAGTAACGTCATTGTTCAAAGGAAACAATCACTTAATAAATGAGTAAAATACAACTATGTACATTTTGTTTATTCCGCTAAGATAAGCATGGTCTGTTTCCTTGTTTGATATTTTATTTCTTCGTCATTATTATTCTTTATACTTTAACTGGCCTTTACTACAGCTAAAAACAGGGACCTAACTGGTCCTTCAAACAAAGAAATTGCCAAAAGACTAAATGAAGAAAACAAAAATGGGAGTGGCACAGGAGTGGGAGTCAATTTACCAGGAGTGGGATGGGACAGGATTTTTTTTTTATGCTGGCCTGGGATTGGGATGGGACAAGACATTTTTCTGTGGGAGCGGGATGGGACAGGAGAGAAAATCCACTCCCGTGTCACCCTCTAGTCTACAGGCTAAAAGAATGCACTGAAATTGTCCATCGCTTTGTTTTCATTAACAAAGCAAAGGTTTAAATAAATCACACCCGTGCTGTAAACTGCATATAAATAATTTTGTTTAAGTGTGAGCAGTATCACGATTTTAGATTTTGAACTAAAAATAAGAACATTCAAATTATACGCCAACTTCAGGGTTATTAAACCGCCACAGCATTTTTGTCCAGTGCTAGCAAAAAGTTCTCATTTATTTAAATTTTTCTCTACTGGGAACCCATGATGCCGCTGCTGAATGGATATACGTGACATGCGTCTTTAATGCTTAAACGAGCCGAACAGAGATATGCTATTTCCAACTTGTTCATACTCAAAGATCTCATTACATCTCCACAAAACATGAAAAAACTTTAATTTGAATTATATACAGTAACTGTGGCAATGAACTACTGACATCCAATGTGAAATAAATGAGTTCTCTAAAGGCGGGTGTATGTGACTAATCTCTTCTCTATCAAGACATCTTTGCAGAAGGACACACAAGGATGAGAAGGGATAAAAGGCAATTTACTTGATGAGTTGTAAGGTATTTACAAGGATAAATCTGCTCAGCTGTATACCTGTTAGAGATTACAGGGCAACAATAACTAAAGAACAGCCACCATTTCAAAAATGTGCATGTTTAAGGAAATAATTGGTTTTATTGTTGCCTTGATGCGTTTATAAATCAAATAGGCTATTTGGAGAAAAAAAAAATTCCCCACTTCAAAGACCATTTCTGTATTTCCATTGGAAAAGAAAAACAATGTTTTAGCAGATTTTCCTTCCCCATTGTACCCTGAATTATATAATACAACTATGCAAATTAGATCCTCTCTTTTGCTCTATTCAGGCAGCTGCAACAATTTAAGATGCCCTAATATATTATGACAAAGCCTGTTATAGAGCTGAAAACGCTCAGTGGCAGAAATGGTAATAATAGGACATGGAGATTAGGCAGAAGAAGAAACCGAGCAAAATAAGGAGCAGAAAATGAGCCCGAGTCTTATATAGTTATTGGCTGGCCTGAGAATTTCCCTCAGCGGGAGGCGTTAGGGGTGGATCCTTCTGTCTCTCTGTTAGGAGAGGAAAAGAAGCCCCACACTAAAGAACACTGTCAACTAAAAGCATGATAGAATCAAGCTATGTAGTGTTGAGTTTAAAACTGCGCGTTTATTGATTTGAGACAGATACTTTTTCTCCCCGATGAGGATTTGAAGGAGCTAGAGTTTTGGTTTGACAAGGACCCCCTCTCTGCTCAGCCTGCTGAACAGGCTAAAGCGCACGAGACATCCCGAAAAGAAGCTGATGATTCATACAATGCACACGTTTTATACAATAGATAACATGGGACAGAATCACAGGGATTGGATGTGGAGGGGTCAGGTGGAAACCATGGCTGAGGCTGATTGGTTTCCACGGAGATGGGGAGAGGAGCTTGTGGGTCAAACCTCAGACCCTCCTGTCCCAGGTGAATCTTGATCCCAGCTGGACACCTTTAAATTTGGGTCAACCTATGCCATGCACAATGCAGCTGACTGGAGTGCTTATCTCCTAAACTAACATTCATCTCACTTCAAGTATTCTCCCTCATGCTCCCCAAACAAGACAGATTTTCATCCACCATGGCAGCGGCTGGTTTTACTTCTGGTGCACTGCAAAAACTGAAACAAAGAAGACCCAACGCCTTTAAATTCTACTCAAATTAACAGCAACAAAGTTAAAACTTGGACCTTACTGGGTGTTTCCACGAGACAAAGATCCCAAATGCACACAGAACGAACAACTTTGGAACGAACAAAGCCGACTAACGATAAACCTCTAAAATGAACCAAACCACAACAGCATTGGCAACTTGTGGACAGCGCTTGAGTCTTTGGCAGAAAACCATCTAAAATAAAATTAAATAAACGTCACATATTCTGCCAAGAGAAGTGTTTAGACACCTTTGACACATACGTAATCCAGCTGGATGGTGGTTATGCCACTTAATCTGCAGTTTGGGGTTTTTCCAACCTAGGCCATTTCAACATTAATGGACAGACTTTGGTAAATGTGCCAAAAATTGCTTTCTGAGACAATTTTATAGGATGTCCACTAGAAGCATATATCTTAACATAAACATTTAATTATAATAAACTGATCCATAGTAATTACTACCTTCATCAGTTGTTTATAAAAGATGATTTTGTTTCTGGAAAGTGATGACAATCACAATTCTAAGGTCAGTCAGTGCAGTAAGTTACAACTTATGACAAAGTTGTAAATGATAAAATTTTGTAACAACAGCAAAGAAAAGGAAACACAATAGTTGGAAAAGACTAAAAAGTTACTATGAGTGGAGTATATCTCTGTAGCTGCTTCAGGTAAATGCTGAAATACACCTTTCCCTGTTCTATACAAAACCAAAGCTGCCTTAATAATCTTCCACTAAAACAGCAGAGATATATTTTTTGGCTCACTGACAGCATTACAGTGTCATGTTTAACTTAATAACCTCTTATAAAACATATTCATTTGGAGCAAAAATCAAGAAGACAATGTGCTTTCATCTCTAGAATCAACAGAGAGTCATTCCAAGAACTTCATTATTATTGAGCAAACATTTCATGAAAATCAACTGGGTCATGCACTAATCTGGCCGAGCTGCATTTGCACCATGTAGGTAAACTCGAAAACTTCAGGTCAAAAGAAGCAAACCTTTAACTTGTGCAACACTTAGGGGATAAAACATAAATGGCATTTAATCTGCTGGCTCAGTACATAAAAACTCACAGAACTGAGCATGGATTTCTTGTATCAGCTGTGGTTGAGTTATGTGGGGCTACGCCTAGAGCAGAGGAAGCTGTTGAAGGCAGTTCCTAGTGTACCTGTTTTACTAATGAAGGTTCATACATACCGCAAAACCCATCACTGTGCCCGACTATGTATGAGAAATGAGACAACCCGTCAGTTTTAACTCCTTAAAATTAACAGAAAAAATGTACAGACAGGTCCCAAAACCTCAAGCTTAGGTATGCTATCATTAACGCATTATGGAAATAGTTCTTGTATCTAGCTTTGCTAACAGCTTCTGTTTTATTTCCCAGAATCTACAGCACTTAAGAGGTATATTGCCACCAATGCAATATGGCAGGTTTCCATATGCGAGTCATAGAAGAAGCCCGAGTCCAACACCGACACAATCATACAGAAATAAATACAAAAGCAGAAAATATAGCAGACTAGTGAATTGACTCCACGCAAACACCGAATTAGATAACAAATAAAATGTCTGTACCCATTTAGAATGACCCAAAGATCATACTGCCCTACCTTATAAATATATATCACATTTACAACTAAGGTGCATACATAGAGATGGGCCAGTTACTGGTATCAAAGATACCGTTTCAAAATCGCTACAATTGTTTCATCGTACTGCCAGAGAAAGCGCCAAAGTGAGCAGAGCCTTTTCCAGCTTTAAAGGCCCATAAAACTTAGACTCTTCCCTCACTTACAGAAAAGAGAAATTAATCTAGAACTATTACAGATTGCAAAAAAAACATGGTCAGGGTGTGCAAATCAAAGATGCACCAACCCATCACTAAAACAACACTTTCCACACTATAAGAGGTCAGGTTATCAGCTGATCACAGGCTGGCTACTGGAGCAGATAGCCTAACTTACCTAAATTACTGTTAGCTAGTATCAAATTGTTGGACTCCTTTTTTCTAAAGAGCAGAACAGCAAAAACATAATTATTCTTTCCAATAAGCAAAACTTTAGTGTAAGTTTATTCAACATATTTATGCTCCAGTATAGATAGCAAAATCAATAAATAAAATATTATAACTATTATGATTAAGATATTATTTTAGCAGCCGTTGGGAAAATTACTTATATTCAGCTACTATTTCATGTTATTATTATTTTGTATCTGTCTAAAAAAACATCAAGCTGTCATGTTTTACTCAGGTGTGTCATGCAGTGAGTATTTCATAGGGGCCATTGCCTAATATAGAGAAAACATTTGTTAAGATAGACAGACAGACAGTAAACAGGTAGGATAAATGATTGTGTACCACTTGTTTATGTAGTAAGTAAGATTTATGGGTGTCCATAAATGCTATGTTAGTCTTGATGATAAACTCCTCTAAACCAAAAAGAAACTGTTTTACAGAAAATAGATCCTTCATATGAATCAGAAATATATACACAGTTTGAATATTATGCTAAATGTGTCAGACACCTCCTGCACTGCTCACACAGCAAACCGTGCAGTAGAAAAGCAACCTCTGAGTGTCATCAGAAGCTGTAAGAAGAAACATTTATTACACCTTCGCCACCACTGTATGAAAGATCAACAGGCAGTCAAAACTGCCTTTCTTCATTTTCTCAATAAATTATCACTCAGTAGTCAACTGTCCTTGTGAAACCCCAACATTCACTCCCTTCTGGCACACCCCGAACGCTGCTGATCTCACTTCTGTCAAATTGCCTCACTCTTGTAGTAAAGCTTGGCTGTGCACGGTCTTTACAACTCTTACACATGATTTCTGCCATGGGAAATGAAGTGGATACAGAGACTGAACAAAAGCAGGCTTTAATACCGTGTTTGCTAAGCTACAGAATGATGTTTCCTTTAAATTAAAGAAGGAATTCATTGTCGCCTAAGAGGCGTGCCCTAATTCTCTTGTCTGCTTAGAAAGTCAGATATCCCTCCAGGCACCAATGAGTAAATGTGAGCTTGCATTTGTGTCATATTTTAAAAGTAGACTGATCCCTGGGAGAAAATTCAGTTCACAAATTTAAAAAGCATATCAAGTGTTTTTATGCATGCATGAACCTAAACCGTACCACACAAAGCTTACATACAAATCGTCTGATTAGAACACGTAAAGGCAGAAAGCTGGCTACTTCTGAGGTGAATTTGCAATAATAATGATATAAAAAGTGTCATTCTCCCCCAGGTAGATGAGCTCAGCTTACCTTTCACCTGAACTGCAGGAGCAACAGCATCCAGAGGCCTGCGTTGGAGCCGCCAGTCTCACCTGCATGCATACAAAAGTAAGAATAAGGTTTCACTTTAACGCTCTCAGTACAAACGAACAAAAACAGCCTCGCCCCTGACGTTTCTCCTTCCCATGTTCCTCCTGTACTTACCACTGTGTTAAAGCTCCACCCAGTTCAATCTCAGCGACCAAGGGAGCTACCAACATATATCAGTTTTCTCACATACACACAGCACCTCAAGTCAATTAAAAGTACCGTATATACTAGAAGTTCAGTTCTAACATTATAAATAAAGTCCCCTCCTCAAAGATAGACGATTATAGTGACAAAGATTTCAATGACACACAATAAATAAAACAAACTATCACATTGGAGAGTAGTGTGAGAATGTAGCGAAGAGGGTGAAAGTGGTCATTATGTCCTCCAGCAGCCTAAGCCTATAGCAGCATAACTACAGAGATAGCTCAGGATAACCTAAGCCAACCTAACTATAAGCTTTATCAAAAAGGAAAGTTTTAAGCCTAGCCTTAAAAGTAGACGGTTTGTCCATCTAGATGACCATTGTTATACTAAAAAGTACGATTGGGATACTTCTCTCTGTCAGATTGATTATAACCATTGGAAAAGAGAGGTGGTCATACAGGTAGCAGAAATGGAGGGTCAGATGAAGACAACTAATTTGTGTCTTTGGACCACAGGCTTGAATGAACATTGTGGATGTTTCTATGAATCATATACCAATAATAATAATAGACATCTTACACACATGTAAGATGTCTACCTCATGCAGCGTCCAAACAATCCATTGCAAATTGCACAATTTGATATTTTCATAATGACTGTGAGTCGATACAGTGAACACCCTAGCTCTAAGAAACTTATCACTAAAACTGTTTGTAAAGCAATACTTAAAATATTGTGATACGCTGACGCAATTCAAGATGATATGTCGTCAGACATACTGTATATTTCATTCAAAGTAAGTGCTGAGAATGTACACTCAGCAAGTGGAGAAAAGTGTGGTATTTGGAAATTTATTAGGAGATGCGCTTTTTGGCTACGGATCAGAACCGACCAATGTTTGCTTGATTGGTTCTGATCTGTGATCAGCAAGCCAAATATTGAAAAAAAGTCAAATTTTTTCCACCTGCCCATTCAATGCTTCAAAACTAGGAAATTATTTTCAATCAGTGAACCATCAACCAACATCATATGGTGTGTTTCACTTTTTTTTTAGTTTAAGAGAATCAGATAAAAGTTAAAGACATAATAAATGTTTAAATACAGACGAATGAACAATGAAAACAGTCAAATTTAAAGTGAAGCTGAGCTGAAATTTTTGTATCCTGCTCAACCAAATCACAACACACATTTTATCTAGACAGGTCCAACTTAACATAATGCTCTGCTGGGAGGAACGGTTCTCTGAAATAGGTCAAGTGCAAAGAATAGAAGTTAGCTTCTGAGCTCCAGATCCCCACATATCAATGTGACTTAATAGGTGCTAGTGACATAGCAAAAGTCTTAACTTTAAAATAAATAGAATCGTAAAGATAAACAAATGAAAATATACTTGTAGTTAAAAGAAGGCGTAAGGAATGTGGTGTTTTACTACCAAGAGAGAAACCTCTTGCGAGGTCACACTGCAGTGGGTCATAGGAGGAACACACTTGGGGACCCATTTTTTCTTAAAGAAAAAGCTTTACAGAAAATCCAATTATAACAAACTAAAAATATTACAGATTTTGAGTTTTCAAACAACACAGCCTCGCCCTTGAAGCACATGGCAGTGAACTTCAGAAATCAAGAAACAATCATACATTTACACTCCACTAGAACTTGGCATTGATCTGAGGTCTAACGAAAGAAAGCCAAGACTGACCTACATGAGGCAGTCCAAGCTTGGGTATTAATCAACTGGAAAACCAATAGCTGGAAAATGGATCGGGAACTTGTGTCGGAACTTCCCAATCTGTGCCTTAGGTCCTATCTCTGAGCAAAAGAGGAAGCAATAACAGTGAAGCATTTTTAACCTAAATACGAACTGAACTGAAAGAAACAAAAATGACAGTGCATGTGTGGGACAAACAACGCAAAGAGAAGGAAGTGCAGAGAAGATGTAGCCAAACACACCATAAACGGAGAGCTAAATATCAAACAAGCATCTAATATATAGTAAATATATACTCAAAATCATAGATTTTTTTCCTTAACAAGAGAAAGAATGGCAAAAATACACATGCACAAAGTATGCACACTAGAAGTAGGGAAACCATGACCCAGAAAGTGACAGGGTTTAGGTGAAAGGATACCATAGCTCCAGAATCACCAACACTCAGCTAGCTGTCCCACATTTCTTCACTCACACCAGATGTTGAAGTATCGTCTCTGGCGACAGATTTACTCTACAAAGTCCACTTCTTGCCACACAGAAATGATGCTCTGCTCTTTTCCTGAACTGTTCTACTTTCTACTCACTGTATATTAGTCTAAATTATTTTCATGTGCTTCATAAAAGCAACAGCTAACCCCAATAGCCCTGAGTGTTGAAAACCATGAGACGATGGCTTGCTGAAACACTGTCACATTCATCTTGTATACACAGCACTCTGCGTGCTCTTCTTCAAGCAACATCAAGTAACATTTACATGAGAGCGCTACCAGTTGGGCAACTCTCTCAAAGTCAAAGCCAGATCCTGTCCAGAGACTTATTATCTGGCATCTTGGACATGGGACCCATTAAGGATAAGGACAGCCTGAATTAAAACTTAAGTATTAATACATAGAAAGATCCATAAAACAATATGTAATATCTCACATTTTCCTTAACTTAATATGTGTTTATCTCTGTTTCCCGCTAATACATTCACATTGATAGGAGATACAGGCATGTTAGCAACTGTTTAAGTAATAAACTAAGCTGTTATTGCACTGTAAGCTACATATACTGTTTTAATGAGCTTTTACAGAACATTGTGATTTATATTTAAGACTTTTATCATTCGCTAGCTGAATAACTTATTTACTCAATAACAGTAACTTAACTTACAGGCTTTAGCATGTGAGCCAATTGCTTTTGTACCTAGTTGTCTAACTTCCAAACAGCAGCTATACAGTCAGCTATATGGCCGCCTGCTGTTAGATATAATGTATTGATGTCAAAACAACATTTTCTTACAGTAGATTAAGAGTAGAAAAAAAAAATTTTAATTGTCGAAGCAAGTTCACAACTTCCCTCTGGAAGGTACAAATTGATGTTGAAAGCTAATATAAAAACCTCTCATGTCATTCGGCACACATTTGTACCCTAGAAAATGTGTATAAAACGAGCAAAATGGCACAGGTACGATGTGGCGAAATGGCCAGCTCCCGCATAAGGTAACAAGATGTTTTGATTTGAATTTCCTACAAAAAACAATAACATGCCAGGCGACAAGTTCGTTGTGACAGGGCCCTTTTTTTACTTTAATAAAGCTACAGATAAAAGTCCACAAATTAACCTAAAGGTATAGCCTGGAATATATGTTCTGTTGCTTGAATAGGGATAACATTATACTGTATTTCCTTTATTTTCTTTTGGATTTAACTAAAATAAGCACCGTTTAACTTAATAATCTGAACTGAGACTTTCTGTGTAGTTATGCTGCTATAGGCTTAGGCTGCTGGAGGACATAATGACCACTTTCACCCTCTTCGCTACATTCTCACACTACTCTCTAATTTTGCATTATTTGCTGTTATTTCAGCTTTTAACTTTGTTCTCTCTCTTTTCTCTTCCTAGAAGCTACACCTGGCCTGACTCTGTGTCTACCTGTGACACCTTTCTGGAGAGGGGAATCCTCCAAGCTTCTGCTGGCAACAACTTAATGCTCACCCTCTACCGATGATCCACATGGCCATGTCTTTCAGTGTTTAACCCTTTCTCTCTCCTAGACATAGCTACTGACTGAGCTTTTACTGTAACTAGCTCTATGTGCTCTCTTTCAGATTCTAGCCTTGAAAACTGGCTCAGAGTTTATCTGTTCCTTCTTTCTAGGTGAAACGACTAAAGGAGCTACATCCATTAACATTTACTTTTCCTTCCCATAGAAAGTACTCCTGGATCAGTGCTTCTTTGTTCTCTTTGTGTCTCTGCTGTGTTCTCTCTAACCCCCAGTCGGTCGTGGCAGATGGCCGCTCACACTGAGCCTGGTTCTGCTGGAGGTTTCTTCCTGTTAAAAGGGAGTTTTTCCTCTCCACTGTCGCTACATGCATGCTCAGTATGAGGGATTGCTGCAAAGTCAACGCCAGTGACTGTCCACTGTCTCTACATGTTCATCCGGGAGGAGTGACTGCTGCAAGTCACTGACTGGATGCAATCTGCTGGGTTTCCTTAGACAGAAAAACTTTTTATCCAATTTGAATAAATAACTAGCTCTGACTACACTGTTCAATGGTTAGGATTAATTGGGATGTATGTACCTGACTGTTGTAAAGTGCCTTGAGACGACATGTGTTGTGAATTGGCGCTATATAAATAAAACTGAATTGAATTTAAAACTACTACCTTTATCAGAGAACTTGCAGGATGTGTTTTATGCGAAATTATAATAAAAAAACGTCTGAATCAGTCAAAATTGGATTTGGCGGCTCAGACCTTGATAACTAGAAATTTGTGCTGGTTAGCCCTGATTGGAGCATCTATATTCATGGGCCTGGGCTTCTCTGAGACTTTCTAAGGCCTAAATTTAAGACGAATATATTTAAGACTGTTTTCTGTCTTAAGACCCAGCAGAAACCCAGCTAAATGTATTCTTTTCCAAACAATCAGCTTCATGATGTTTATTGCTGATGTGAACATTTTCTTCATTAATTCTTTAATGAGGTGGGCACTCCTCATGATTTGAGACTATTCTTTTTAAATAATGTAACATTCAATAGTTTCAATTTGTCCTAAGAGTCCAACCCTTGATGGTTCCATTAAAGGCAGTTGGAGAAGGGAGGAAGGTTGGTTAGTTGCAGGTTGGGGTTTTTGCACCACAGTGTGAACTGTGCGTTTGCCTGGTAGATAGAAAGACCTTGGTGTGAAGTAAGACCTTTGGTCCCTCAGCTACAGCAGGCATGAACTTGTTGTGGCTGAGGAAGAAAACAGAACACCACTGAGCCACTGGAGTTCTGACAATGAAACCCAGAGAATGCCAGAGCCACAAGACCATTCTAGCATTAGAACTGGGAAAACAACTAATGTGTCTGTTCCAGCCAAAAAGCAAAACGAGATCAAAAGTCTACAAGTCTTATAAAAAATGGTTCCGTAGCACAGATGTAAAGACTGTGGTGCTAGTCTTTTCTAAGCTGCCTTGACCATTCCCGCCTACTCGGCTCTGTAACCACCAACCTCTCAGTGGCATAACATCAGGCTTACTTCTAAAGTCCCCCCCCACCCCGTCCGCCACCTCCGTCCTCAAATTCCTCACACAGATATGGGAGGAAACCATCGTAAGTCTTACAAGTTTCCTGCGAGATGTCCTATTATCTCTGTATTTAGATTATGTCTAGTAACAATATTCATGTCATAAATGAACAACCACACCATGACTCTTAGGACTTGTATTAATTTTCTTTTTATGCATTATGCTTTTTCAGTTTCTACTTGAAACCATATTAACATATAAAGGTTTGAAGCCTGTTAACTCTTATAGACACAAGCCGGCTTGGCGGTGTGCTACTCTGCTGGCTGTCGTGTCCGGGTGGGATCGGGCAGCGGGCTACAGGAGGGCCTGCAGCATGTGGAGTGGGGGGGTTGTGCCCTCTTCTTGGATGTGGGGTCACCAGTGTTTGAATCAGTTAAGCGGCGATAGTAGAGTTGAGCTGGATAATGTTTTTCCCTGGGCTATCTTTGCAGCGTCGGTGATGTGGTGTGTTTGCGTGGCTGGGGACCTCTTGCCGGGTGAGTTTGTCCCATCTTGGTGTGGGGTCGGGAGTTCCGTCGTGGACGTGGTGTTCGGTGGTTTCTGCCCTGGTGTGCCTGTGGGCAGAGGCTGGGATTGTATTTAGCGCGGGGCCCTTGCCTTGCCGTCGCGCCGCACTGTGTGGTGGGGGGCCGGATGTGGCGGTAGTGCTTGGAGTGGGGCTGTGTGTGGAGCTAGCGTTGTGTGGGTGTGGCTGCGTCGGCTTTTCAAGGATGGAGGTTGTGTGGGGAGGGGATTCATGGCGTTTGGGTTCGGGGACATGTGTTTGATATCTGTGTCCTGATTGAGGGTGGCCCTGTGGGGAAATTCATATTGGGGTTCATGGGGGGTGGGGGGGCTCATGGGGTTGAGATCAGAATTTATTGGGGGGTTGGGACTGTTACATTCTGTACCAGGTAGACCCCTCTTTTGTACATGGCCCCCCCTTCGCATGAGGATGGGGCTCGTTAGGGACTGGTGTTGGGGCGGGGGGTAGTGGTCCGGGCCGGGGTCGCTCGGGTTTAAGCAGTGCCGTCAGTAGTCTGGGCTGGTGCTGGGGTGGTCTGCCTGTCTCCACCCCCAGAGGGAAGGGGACCACCTCCTCAGGTCTCGGGTCTTTGGGTCAATGGCTGGATCTGCTCTGGCATAGACGGCTACCGACAGGGCCTGTGGGCTCGTCGCTTCAGCTCCCTTGGGCTTCTACACTGAGGCTGCTGAGTGGTTCCCCTGGGACTCTCCCCTGCTCTTCTCTGGGGGGGTTGCGGTAGTCCCGGCGATGGGTCTCCTTAGGTTCCCTTGCAGGGGGGGCCTTTGGATGTCTATGGCTCGGCTCTCCTCCGTATGTGTCCCAGGTCCAGGGGGGCAGGTCTCAGACTCGCTATTGTATATATTTTATTGAGAAACTGTATACACAAGCGCACTAACAGTCAGACCCACCGGTGTTTAGATTCAGGTGTTAACAGAGGCACAAATGTTCTATATTGAGCAGCATTTACCATTAATTCCATCTTGCATTCATAAGTACCTTGCACTTTTCGGTAAAAAAGCTGTTATTATCTATGTTTCTGCAGGTGTAGAAGCAAGCAGGGTGTCATCTTGTAATCTCTTCATCCTTCTTTCTCTCCTCCATTCTTTTCTCCTTCTCTCCCTTTTTCCTTTTTGCCCCACCTCTCTATAGCTCTATAGCATGCTTTGCTGCTATAGAGCTGCTTGACATGGACGGCTAAAGCTTGGAGTCACAAGTTTCCATTTAGTGGAACATGGAAGTGTCACTTTTCCCACCCTAATGAGTATTTTATTAGTTAGACACAGATCCCACAATCTCATAAGTAAAATCCTGAGAAAATTAATATCATAAAGCAGCAAAGCTACAAAAATACATAACTGGGTGGAAGGTCAGCAGCTAATGAAATGTCACTTTTTGAAAAAATCTCCAGCCAGAGGCCAAAAATTAGGGTTAATCTGATTCTGAACACAGGACCATGATGACCCTCCAAAATGAGGGTTTAAAAGGCTGCAGACGTTAATCTCCTGGCAGCGCTTATTTCATAATAAATCAGAGTTAAAGTAAGTTAAAAAAGAAAACTGAAACAGCCCTGCTGTAATCTCAACACAGAAGCTGCATGTTATCTCATGAAATCGCAGATTATCAGCGTTTGACAGGATGTGTCCAAAAAGCTGGACAATAACAGAAATTTAACAAAAGCAAAACAAAGTAGTCACATACACACCAATCTGTACTAGACACTTTCCACACATCTGTAACTGTGCACAGTTCATCTGGTTTAGGGGTAGAAAAAAAACTTTGCAAAGTTGATCCACAATGTAAAAAGACTGATCATTATTAAAGTTAGGCATGGAATCTTATGAGATTTTTATAGCTGGGTCACCTTGAGTAAAAATAAAACACTGAATTTTACACTATTTACAGAAAAAGTACAACAATCGTGTATTACAGGAACAAAGTGCTTTTAATATAAACAGAGAAGTAACAATAATTCTTATTGTCTGTAAAACAATGTAGCACATGGATTATTACAGCTATGATAATGAATAACATTTACTAGTTGTTTTTATTAAAACTCAATTAAAATACTGTCACACATTAAGCTATCAAGTAGTCTAACTGAAAAAGCTAATAGAAAAGTTATGTTTCCATTTTTTTCAACACAGTCTTATAAATCAAACGTCTATGGAAGTAAAAAAGTCTCATTAGAATCAGACATTTTTTAGACATTTAATTTATAACGCTGAATTTTTATCCTCTGCAATTATGTATGTGAATTTTTTTTTACTAAAAATTTGCCAGCAAAATTCACCTGCAAGAATTTGCCTGCAAAAATTCGCCTACAAATGTGTTGACCTTCTGGTGACTCAAGCCAAAGCAATCAGCACTCGATCGAGTCAAGCGTCTTTTAGCCAATCAGATTACGTGATGAGATTTTTCTGCCAAAAATATATTATTACAAAACGCCAGGTAATTAACACCCACTTGAATCTCATCAATGATCATCACTATCCAGCAAACTGTCAAGAGACTCACCTCTGCCCAAGGCAATGGTGTGTCACGTGATCAATAAGCGTAATCTGATTGGCTATAAGACGCTCGACTCGATCGAGTGCTGATTGCTTTGGCTTGAGTCACCAGAAGGTCAACACATTTGCAGGTTAATTTCTGCAGGTTAATTTCTGCAGGTTAATTTTTGCTAGAAAATTTTTGCTGGACAATTTTAAGTACAAAAAAAAATTCACATACATAATAGCACAAGATAAAAATTCAGTGTTATAAATTCAATGTCTAAAAAATGTCTGATTCTAATGAGACTATTTTACTTCCAGAAACGTCTTGTCTTTGACTCACTTTTGTAAAAAGAAATTTAAAAAAAATGGGAAAAGGTACTTTTCAGTATGAATAATTTACAAACTCACAACATTGCTGATCTTAGCAAGGAAACCATAAACCTTTCAGCACACATGCTTTCATGTTATCCCTTTTAACTGTACTTGTAAAGCTTTAAAATAACCCAGAAAAAATACCATCTTTCTTGGCTCACAGAAACAGATTTTTTTTCCAGATAAAATGTGACATTTTGTGACAAAAGGACCTTGTTTCAGTCACAAAGGCCACTGCAGCTGTAAGGTATTGCTAAACAAAACAAAAAACTCTGCAGAGGAGGGGCATCTTGGCACAGCACAGCCTGCTAAAGTGCATTTGCTGTCCTGACGTAGCGAAGCATCTTCTGTATGGAACCGTATTAGTCTAGATTCCCTGACTAGATGTTGGAGAAAGCATTTCCATCTCAGGGGAGCTGAGGAAGCACGGAGCCACTTATATAACCAGAAGTAATACATTTTCACTGTGAGGAGCAGTCACGCTCAATACTTTAAAGTCTACATTTCTCATAGAAATCAGTATAACTATTTTTTGTTTATATTTTAAAGAGGTTATATTTTTAATATTCATACTGGCTATTTTTAGTGACAGCTGGGGGAATCCTAGAAAAGAAAAACTATCTATCTATCTAGATATAAATATATATATATATAAAAGACTTATCACAAAATACATATCTGTGATTTTTTTTAACCATCTCAACAATAAACAAAGCATAAAATACATTAACTTAAAAAAAAAGTAGTCAGATTTTCTATAGCAAAGGCATGTGGAAATCATTGTAGATCCAAAACTTAAACAGGGCTTTGCACGCCTGTCTTATTAAAAGAAAGGCAGCAGTTTGATCGAAAAGAATTGAAAAAGAAAGTTTACTGAATTCTTAGCAATAGGAACCAGATTTGGTTCAATCTTTTGAGTCACATTTGTTGTATTTAGCCAAGTTTAATAAATTATTAACATCAGATTGAACCAAAGTCTGCTTTTAGGTAAAGGTCACTGAATAAATTTGGTTCTGTTTAAAATTAAATTAAAATGTAAAAAGTACCTAACATGTTCCCTTAAAAGAAGATTTTAATTGGTCGCCGATAATATTGCCCTAATTAAAAATTAAAATGTCTCCATCTTTATCAACCACCTGTGCAAACAGGCCAAATATGCTTCACTCTTGATTTGGAGTCAGGGGCCACCCAAGATCAGTCCAGGGGCTGCAAATGGAACCTGGGCCACGCATTGAATACCGCTGACATAAGTAAAAGGTTAAACCTTTGCATCAGATAGGGCCTTAGTGGCTCTCGACAACCAGGACAGCCCCAATCTTTTAGCTAAAATCCAACCAGCTGCTGGTGGTTAAACATGTTATTCCTGCAACTAAAAGCTGGGATTTAATAAAAAAATAAAAGCACTGTCCACCCACAGAAAGATTCCTAAAGAGCTCTTCAGACTCTCCACCGCCTTTTTGACTTTACTTCATTCACTACAACACTCTCTGTTTGCCATTCACAGCAGAGCAAAGCCACAGTTCTACTTGATAAGCTTAGGTCCAATACCATTATATATCCCCACCTGATTAGGGCAAGGCAGACGGTCATTTGGCACGACCAGACATTAGGTGTTTACAGATAAGCACTGCTTAAGCCAAGTTCTAAAATGTAATAGATGTTGAATGGTCTGGTTATTGAGCATCTACTCTATCTGAAGACCCATTACACTGATACTATTTAAGGAAGCACAAGCTCGGAGGAATGTGATATGCAAATTGGAAAAGCGTATGTTGTCAATGATTTAATGACCCACTGCCAATGGTCACACGACATTTATGACCTTGAAATGCTTTCCGCTTCCATCTCAGATATCGACAGCCTGACGTTTTGCAGATATAAACCAAAGTCATGACTGATGCTAGTCGAAAGCAGAATGAAATTAAAGGGTGTTCTCTGTCTGAATAACCCCCTACGAGGCCTGAAGATGTAGATACAGAACTCTGACAGAAACAGAAAGTGTTCATAACCTGTTTTTTTGTTTTGCTCTGCAGCAGTTTCCCCAGTACCTCCTAACATCTCACTTCCATGACTCTGGTAATTATTTCCTCCTGCAGCAATACCCTGCCAGGCCAGATTTTTTTCTGTCCTTTACTTTCAGTGAAGAATTCCAACAACACAGGTTGGTACTAGATTGTCATGATTGGATAATGCGGAGTAAAAACACAGCCGTTTTACAGCATCTCAGCAATAATGATCAAACTGGTATTTTCTCACAAAATACTGTGTTTTTGCTATGTTATTGTCTCTACAGTAACACAAGTAAAATAAGACTGATGTTAGCTGGTTAATTAGCTAAGTAGCTACATCAGCAGTTAAATCATTAACTCTTAGTCTTTTATTTATGACCTTCTTTTAGAGATGGCTATCATGTTTAGTTTTTGTGAGTAGATATGAGATTATGAAATCCTCATAATACGATAAGCTTGAATAAAAGCGACAAAATCTTGCCAACTGCAGCTTGAATAGGACGATATATCAACAGAGTTATATTATTGTTATCAATAACATTTATATATTGTTATTTTGATAGAAGCAAAATTTTTTCACAAACTCCCAAGTTTCTCTTTGCTGAAATTAGGTCAAATTTTAGCCTTTTTTTAGCCAGCTTAAAGGCATTTTTTTAACAACAGGTAGGAAAGGGGCAGCACTGAGCTACGTTATCCTTCATACAGTCAGAAAAAAATATGATGGCACATCAGTTTTTCTCTGTTATCTCATTAAAAGGCCTTTAATCCCTCAGACTCAATTCAAAATAAAATATTTTGCTCTTTGTCTTAATTTATGCAAGAAATTCACACAATGATGCTTGTTTTCTATTCAAGGTGAATAATAACTTCATTCACTAAAAATGTGGGCACACACGCCTGATCTTAATCATTTGCCTCGCCGCTATACAATGTTTAAGTAGCTACAGGTTTTAGATTCCAATAACGACCTACTAAGCAGCTTCTTTTCTCCGATAAATTTAAAACTAATACGGATAGAGACATTTTGTCATTTCTGACGGTGTCCTTTTTCTGAAACACTGAGGCTCAGAACAGCTAGGCTCTGGATGCTGGTCCTATAGGCAAACACAAACATTAAACCAGGTGAAATGTGGGTAAAGTGTCAAATCAAGGTCAAGAATCAACGGCTTTCTATTTTTGCTTTATTTATGGAGGATGCTTACTGCACTTAGCATGCATAGTGTTCAATGATAAATCGAGATGCACTGATCAGGCTTTTTCTGGCCAATATTAGTTTAATTTATTTGATTGTTCTGCATGTTTGGCAGTTTCTCTGAGGTCTGATCTGCCAATTTGAATGCAGATTGATTCAGATTGTTTAAGGACTACATCACATAAAAGACAAAATGTGCTACAGGTTCTTTGATAGAGATAGCCTTTTAAATCCAATATGTCCCCAACCCTTTCCTGATGTTTATTAAACTCAAAAAGGCCATCAAAATGCATGCTGTCAGTTGCATTTATAGACTGAAAATGTTTGCAATTCTTTGTTTTGATGCATTTTATGAACAGGAAAAGAAATCGTATTTTTCGGAACCTTGCTGATTACTGATTACAGCTGATCTGAGAAAATCTGTAATTCCGATCTGTGGCCAAATAATCGTGTACTTCAATTTCAATGTCCGTAAAAGGGAGTAATAAGTTGTTTGTCAGTGCTAGGGAGTAATGATTAAAAAACCTGCGTTTCATTTACCCTGCTGCGTTACATAACCTAGTACAAAATCTGGTAACAAACCCCACACTTAATTAATGCACACCTAACTTCAATAATCATATTAAAGAGCGCTATCCACAAACGCAGGAGAGGACAGACGCCTACTGGTGCTGATCAACGCATGAAAACCATAAAAGTGAACCTATGTCAAAGGCAGCCGCTTTGCTACTACTTTGGAGAGATATGTTTTGACCTACATTATGCATGATATTTAAATGTCTACAGATCTCATTCCCATTACCTACATTTTCGCCTGTGTATTAAGGCAACATGACGAGATATTCGAGCCATTACAATGACGCGCAGAGCATTCTGATTCTTCAGATTAAACGGAGATTGATGGAAAGTAAACAAAACAAGTATGGTTATTTCGGTGACGAGGGCTCGGCCACACGGGCCGGTACAGTAAACAGGGGAACCCGCTTCGCTGGGTCGTGTTCGCGAATTCTGCTTCCTACACCTACAGCAGTTGATAACAGTGAAGTGAACCGAATAGATATAAACAGAATCCAAGTAAAAGTATTTGTCAATGTTTCCCAGCCATCGTGGGCACAGGCTTGGCTACCTGTTAATGCAGAGAGGGTGACGGCAAGGGAAAACTGCAGCCGCATGGGGCACGGTTTGCTCCGCTAATGTGGAGGTGAGGGTTAACTTTGGGGAGAAAGCTAGTTAACGTTAGCCCCTCTGACCATTTAATCAGGCAGCCAAATACAGTGCGGTGTTACAGAATAATACAGGGAAATAAAGCGAGTCCAGGATGTCTGAAAATACCGACAAACCCTCCCCGTTCCCTATAACGGACATGGGAGCTGCCATGGCTAGCTACACGTTAGCACATTAAAACCGACGTTAGTTGAAATAATCGGAGTAACTAAAAATAGCAAGTTATCCTCCTCGTTTTGCTGTCATGGTGTAGCAGGGAAGCGGCAAACTTACCGTTTGTTGAGTCAGCACTCATACAGTTTCGCAAATCTCTTCCCAGTCAAGTGTCATAGCAGGGCGATGTGGAACCAGCTGGATGGTGGGGGACGGACGGACGGTTGGAGGCTGCCGGAGGAGAAGTTGCTCTGTTTCAACATGGAGAGCGCAGAGAATCGACTATATTCTAGTTGCTGCGGCTTCCCTAGTGAGCTCTGGCGACTCCTGTGGTCACAACTGGATACTACACCCACAGGCGAGGGTGCCTTGTAAACGTTTTTAAACCTCTTAAACTTTTCCACTAGTTGTCACGTCACAGCCACACAGTTTAAAGCAATTTCATAAGATTTTATTAAATAGACTAACACAAAGGTACAAACAATCATGAAGTGTGAGTAAGAGGGCACACTGTTTTTGAGAACTACAAATCTGAAGAGTGTGGCGTGCATTTGCATTCAGCTTCCCTGAATGGCTATGTCTCTACCAGCTATGCACATTCAGACTGAAATGTTTGCTTAATTTACTTTGCAAAATAGCTCAACATCATTCAGACTGGATTGAGTGTGTCTGTCAACAACAGTTTAAAAGCATTGCCAAATATTCTCAATTAGATTTAGGTCTGAAGTTTGATTGAAACATTCTAAAATAGAGATATGTTTGATCTAAACCATTTTGTTGTAGCAGTGGCTCTATATTTAGGGTCACTGTCCTGCTGGAAGTATAACCTACACCCTGATTTCAAGTCTTTTGCCGCCACTTTCAGAATTACCCTGTATTTAGTTCCATCCATCTTTCAATTAAATCTGACTGGCTTGCCTGTCCTTGTTAAAAAAAAAAAAAAACATAATCACAGTATCATGTTTCACAATGAGAATTGTGTGTTGAGGATGATGTGCAATGTTAGTTTACTGCCATAAATAGCATTTTGCAAGTAGACCAAAAAGTTAAAGTTTTGTCTCATATGACCAGAGCACCTTCTTCCACATGTTAGCTATGTTCGCTATATAGCTTGTGGCAAACTGCAAACATCTAGTTCATACTAGTTATCCATAAAAGCAAGATTTATGAAGTGCATGATCAAATGTAAGCCTGTATGGATTATCCTACCTTAGCTCTGGATCTCTGTGCCGAGGCAGCTGTGGTCCAGCTAAAGGTAGGGGTTTGTGAGGGAAAGTGGAAGACAAAAATGAAATAAAGGCTAACAGAAACAAGCACTACAACAGGTGAACATGTTACCAACATGTTACATTGCTTTTCTTACCAAACCACATGACTTTGGCCTTAAAGTTATTTAACTGTGGGTGCAACTGGGAGATCAACGTAAAGATGAGTAAATTATTCCACTATTGAATTTGTGATATTATTGATGTAGATGAAAAATATGGAGGGACCAAGGATTGATCCCTGCAGAAAACCTTTAGTAACGTGGAGGGGCTAAGAGAGAAATTACCATGATTTTGCACACTGCATTCTTTCTGTTAGGTAGATGGAGAAACAAGACAGACATTTACCAGAAACATCAATACAGAGAAAAGTATCTCATTTACACGTTTTCCATTTTTAGATGATGGAGAGTGCTACATGAGATTTGCAAAGCTTGGGATATTTTTTTCTAACCTACCCGTGCTTTAAACGCCTTTATCCCTGACTTTAAGCTTAATCCCTGACCAGTGTCGTGTGTTCCTCAGTCTTCAAGAGGCCTTTTGGTTCACTAATGTTTTCTAACAAACCTCTGAACTCAATCTTTGTCTCATCTGACCAAAGCACTTGGTCCAGTTAAATTCCCAGAAGAGTTTAGCAAACTCCATGTTTAGGATTTTTTCTGGCATATCTTACAACATGTTGGCAGGTAGGTAGTTTCTGATAGTTGTTATAGAGAATTAAAGGCCCAAAGATGTACTCTTTGCTGCAGCTCTACAACTAAGAGCTGGAGATTTTTCACCTTGTCTACCATTCTTATCTTTTATATGTGAAAAATAAACAGCTGTCCTCTTCCAGCCTAGAGACTAAAATAAATGGGCTGCTGTGGCATGTCATACTTATATCCCAGGGTAACAGAATGTCATGGATCCCTAATCAAACACTCTTTGAAACTTTTATTAACTTAACTTAAAAATATTAAAAATACATTTAAGCATGGGCTGCACGGTGGTGCAGTTGGTAGCACTGTTGCCTTGCAGCAAGAATGTCCTGGGTTCAATTCCCAGCCGGGGGTCTTTCTGCATGGAGTTTGCATGTTCTCCCCGTGCATGCGTGGGTTCTCACCGGGTAATCCGGCTTCCTCCCACAGTCCAAAGACATGCCTGTTAGGTTAATTGGTCACTCTAAATTGCCCTTAGGTGTGTGAATAAGTGTGTGCATGGTTGTTTGTGTGTTGCCCTGCGATGGACTGGCGACCTGTCCAGGGTGTACCCTGCCTCTCGCCCATAGACTGCTGGAGATAGGCACCAGCTCCCCCATGACCCACTATGGAATAAGCGGTAGAAAATGACTGACTGACTGATGTTTAAGCATTCTTCAGTTGCATTTACTTGAAAGGGATTGGTAGGGGTGCCAAGGGCCATTTTACACTGCTACACTTATAATTATTAAGTAATAGTAATACATACAGTATTTAAATAAAGCAAAGAAATAGTAGAGTAAAATTTATAATCATTCGTTTTAGTATTACAAAATTATTTTATTGTATTTAAAATAATAGATATATCAACATAAAGCAAATTACAATTGTATCTTGACAATGTGCTGGTAATTTAAAAATGTACTTTTTATTTTATAGACTAATTTTGATTGTAATCATATCTATGCAGAAAAAGCAATGCAAAGCCTTATTTGCTCTTAATTTGAGAATTCCATTGGTCTGTTTAGTATAGCTTTAATTGAAGACTGTGGGGGACCAGACTTAAGCAAGGACAAAAGGTGTTCAAAAATTGGAAAAACTTCAATTTAATACTGTCAAAAATAGTTAACAAAAGGTCAACTTCAGTACAAAAAAATAATAAATGACATGAGTTTGGGCCCAACTCAGCTGAGGTCAACTGAACAGTAACATAACTCAAACAAAACTGACCTCAGGACAAAAAACAATGGCTACTTTAATCGGGGTGGAATAACCTAGACTCACCAAATGGGGAAGGCACAACATAAGAGGAACAACAAATGGAAAAAAATACATACAAAATTAACAAACATAAATGACACAAATTAATCTTTAACTTAACACAAATAAGTGAATACTAAAGTGACAAAATAACTGACAACTTTAACAAATTAAGAAGTTAAGTCCCCCCCTTCAGTCTTTTGGAATAATGGTATGTTCCTGGCTTCCACCTCCAGCTGGTCTACATTTGCAGAACCTCAAAGAGAAAAAACAAGTATAAGTAAACCATTCAGACAAATCTTAACTAAATATCAGTCTAAATAAAATAACTTGAACTTATGTATAGTGTCATCTGAAACTAATAAATGTAAAACAATGAAACAATACTAACACTTTGTGGTGGTGGTAGAAGCATCCACCACAAGGACCACAGCAGAAGAAACAAGCCACAGCCATTTAAATGTCAAATCTATTTTCAAATCTAACTTGTGACATGGAGGAGCGAAGGAGGTAGATGAGGAAATGAGGGAGGGGCTCCTTGATGCCCAACATTCTGGTAGAATCTTATATTAGCACCACCTTGATGCCTTAAAGTAGTTACATAAAATGCAAACAGTCAATCCAGGTGTTAGTTTGCTGCGGGACACAAACGTTTAGGTCTCTGTGAAATGCTTTTTGCCAAGGGAGAACAGCAATAGAAGGTCAGTGTGTATATCTGTAGAAGGTGCAGTTTGCTACATGTAACTTAAAAGTTGAATGCTGCAAAGCTGTGCAAGCTCATCAGGCTATGTAGCATAGTATTATTTTGGTTTTCTTTCCATATGAATCTTTAAATTAAAAAACTAGAAAATAAATTAAAAAGTTTACAATGCAGATGTCCCTTTCTTGACAGTTACTTGCAAAATTATTCATACCGCTTAAATGTTTTCGGGTTTTGTCATGAATTCAAAGACACACCCCACTTTGTAATTTTTTAAGCAAATAAACTGGAGAACTTTACTATTTTCCTTTCACCTCCACAAATTATGCACAATTTTAGCTTGTAAAAATGTGAAAAAAGTAAAAATATTTGGAGAAGGAATAAAATGTGGAGAAGATTCAACAACACCGAGACATTTTAGCAATATTTATTCATACTGATTTTCCTAAAGAGTAGATTGTTGCCACAATTTTGCACATCTTTACAACCCATTTCATTTGACATGTTTAAGAAGTAGACATTTTAAATTTCAGCTCATTTTACATAATTGCATTGAACCAGCAAGCATCTTATAAAGGATTTTAAAAACATCCAAAAATATTTACTATTTTATATTCCTATTTCTCATTAGAACATAAGTGCTTCTAATCAGACTATACAAAAAAGAAAAGAACGTACCTGGCTCATGGAAAAGTATGCCCTTTAGAAGATGAAAAAAAGAAACTTATGCTTCTCTGGTGACTTTTACAACACGGGAAGTGACCATAGATGCATAAGAGATGTAATAGGAAGTGATATAACATCAACTTTTTTTCTACAGAATGTACAGCATAGAAAAGACAAAACAAGAGAATGAAAAAAAAAATCTGATTTAATAATACAAACTGGTGCTTTATAGATTTTCTTAACACAATTAGAGCCGGTAAAATGCTCTTCTTGGAAGAAGTTCCTGAGATGAAATGAGGAATGATAAACAAGACATTCCATTTCAAGAAGCATTGGCCTGAATGTGATATAAACTACTCAAAAAGAAACACCTTTTGCTTAACAAGTGGACAGTGTAGGACAAATGCATAAATGCATCCAGTGCCTTCTTCACATTGCAGTGCATATAAACAAAAAAGACAAATAAACTCATTCATTAAATCACATTGCACAGTTTATATTGGCTTACAGTTAGTCAAGCAAGATTACAATAATTTAATGTTCCTTTAAAATGTCGTATGATCCCTGTTTATCAGTTTATAAAAATAAGACAAGAGTGCCCTCTATTGGTGAAAAAGCATAGAGGCTGTTTCATTTCTCAAAAGTTTATGTAAAAATACCAAAACAGTATACCAAAACAGTATACCAAAAAACTACCTGAGCACAATTAAAACCAGTGAGTCATATACAATAGAAAGCAATTTTGAAACGATTGTGCAGTGCAAACAATATGCAGGTATGAGAGAATTTAAGGCGGAAGCATACCATATAAACAATGCTGTAGTTTCTTTTATGTTTAACAAATAAATATGAAAAAAAAAAATAGGTTTAAACCCTCAAAGTTTGAAGTTTGTCAAAAATGGTATGACTATTAAAATCAACACAGCACATTTAGGTAAAAGTATTCCCTATAAACCTGTTTGCTTGGTTGTTTCTCACCCTAAACTAGAGGGAGACATAAAAAAATGAAACAGCAGTTTATGATCCTGTTTTCAGGTACTTCATTTTTGGTTCTACGTTCTCATAAATTGAGATGGCAGCTGTGTTCTGATAGATGAGATCCACGTTGTTCCCTGTTCTTGCCCGGATGATGTCCAAGGCACACTGGTTTAAGAAGACATACTGGTCCTGCAGCAATAAAAATAAAAATCAGAAGGGGTTTGTGATCTGAAAAACATGTAAAAGGAAAGAAGGGTGGACACGTGCGGTTCCTACCTCTGTCTGCACCATGAGGGGCCGGTGCATTCGCAGATCGTGAACAATGCCATACACGTCTACAATGTTTTCCCTTTCGATCTGGAAGATCAAACGATCGATGGCTATGAAGGTGCCTGTGCGACCCACTCCAGCACTGACCGTAAATAACAGAAAGGTGGAAATGAGAGGAGATAACGGACTATTTTGTAACTCCTGAAGTAAAAATGTCACACTGAATTAAAAAGTTGGTGAATTTGGATGTTGTATCCAACCTGCAGTGAACTACTGTGGGGGAGTTTCTGGAGTATTGGTTCATGTGCTCTCTGACCAAATGTCTGAAGCTGATCAGAAGCTCTGTGGTTTCTGGAACGCCGTGATCCGGCCAGGCTGTGAAATGGAAGTGACGGACTGAACGGACTTCTGTTGTTTTCACCTGGGGGAAAAGGCAGGACAGCATTGAAACAGCAGTGAATGAAAATGAACAAACAAACTCTCAGAATGACACTCCATGATATGTGCACCTTTTGTTGGATACTGTTAGTATGGCAAATGTGTGACACCTGAAATTTGGTGATTTTGTTTGGGGGTTTTTTTTCTGCAGAAACATACATTTTTTATGTCAAAGTCCCTGATGGTCCAGTCTTCTAGTATAATTTCAGAGGTTGTTGTCACAATGATGTCTTCATAGTATTTGGTTCTAGGACCCCAGTACTGCTCACATTTAACCTGAAAAATAAGGTGATTATTAGTTTTTTTTATTTATGTTGTATTCAGAAACCTTGATGTTTCTTATGTTACTTTGCATCTGATTCATATTTCATAGATGTCCCTGCCCTTATTAACATTTATTTAAGCTTACTTTTGTAAACACATCAAAGCAAAATACTCTTGTTGTGCTTAAACAAAATATTTTACAATTATTAATATTTATTTAACATGGGTTGTAATTCAATCTACTTAGATGGAAAAAGGTATGAATTTCCGTGCAAGCTGTTTTGCTTTCAGTAAAGCTTATCCAGCATCTGTGTAAAACCCTTCAGACTTCATTGATGAGATCACTGCTTATGGACCAGCACCAGGTATGACACGATAAATGTTTTGTTAATGTTCATACTCACCCTTCCTTGTTCATTACAGCGTGTTAGCATGACCAGAGTGTGCACGTTCTTCTCCCAGATCATCCTCCAGAACTCACTGACTGTGGCAGGCAAAGGTCCCTGAGCTGCAATGAACTCCTTCCGGGAGAGGTAACCCTGAGAGACGAAAACGCAACATGAATCATCTAAAAATCTCCATGAGAAAATTAAGTTCTCATGGAGATTCTCAAATTGGGCATGGATGTAGATTTAGTTTAATGTCAACCCATGAAGTTAAAGATATTAGTTATACTCTTCCACAAGATGTTTTAAAGTTACTGAAGCATTGACCTGAAGCAACGGTAAATAGTGTCAGCACACACCGGCATGTAGTTAGCATTGATGTAATCTTCATTTGGACTTCCATGGACAACAGAGAGTTTCACCCTTGAAGAGTCATCTAGGAGGCGAATAAGTGTGTGAATGAAACATGAATGATTTGTTTATGGGTAAAACATATGCAGTTGGGGATTCCATGTGTTACAGCTAACAGATTACTGTTTGAAGAATGAGGATTAGCATTTAAAAAAAGCAAAAGGACATTTAATGTGACTTACAAGGAAGCACATTGTTGTAGCGATTTTTGGGCTTGTTCTCCAGAGCCAGGGCATGCAGTTTTGCCTGAGCTGTACCAACAGGCTTTATGTCCTTTCAAAAGAGAAAACATGCAGTTTAGTTAGATGAATGTACGGCTACAGAAGAAAAAAACAACCTATTACTTCAAGTAAACCTTGCTGAGATGTCTTTATGCGTGTAAAAATATGGGCACACTCAAATTTATTTACACACAAGGCTTAAAGGGAGACAAACAAATTATTGATCTACTTTTTCAACAACATTCTACACGGAAGTTATTAACCTCACTAGATGAGTTGGAAACACGGCTCATTCTTCTTTAACTATTTGTTTATCCTAACCACTGGTGTGTTTTGCTGTCTTAACGCACGTGCAGCTGTTTGTCAGAGATTCAGGCCATGCACAAATGTTGTAACTAATATACATGAAGCTTAGCTGCACAAATAAGAGTACCTGTCTCTCTCAGCTGCAGTGGCCAAATGTGCAGTGGCCGAAGGTGTAGTATAAACAAGGTCCAAACCAGGACACCATCGTCACATGCTTTACTGATGGAATGCAAACTGCAAAAAGTCAGTTTTTTTTAAGAAGCAGTGATGTTTCTCCTTTCATTCGTTCTAGCAATTGGGGGAGGGGGTGTGACAAAGGTCTTGACTTCTCACCCTGAAAATAGGTTACATCTCAAGAGGTACGACAAATTTATTTTAGTAATAAGACAAGTCAAAGTACTTGACTTTTTCTCTTGCTCTCAGTGGAAGACACACGCGTTTTCTCTCCCTCCCTCCCTGCTGACCCCTGCTTCTGCTTTTTGTCTGTATTTTTCTCAGAGCCTCGCTTTGCATATCCTCCACACTTTTAAATTATGGATTTGGTCAGCTGGACTCTCAACGTAATTGATCAAATTTTTTTTTTCAACGGGAAGACAGGGTAAAGGAGACCCCCTTGTCCAGACAGGACGTTCTTCTCTGGATACACAATGGATTCTTGGCAGCAGAGGAAGATTGTGTGCCTGACTACGATGTCGGTCGCGGACATAGAAAATGTGTACATATTTGGACTCTTGATAACAGGATTTCTGCTTTTTGGAGTTAGTGGTTACCTGGCTTATCGAGTGATTCGCAAAACATGGGGGGTTGTTCAAAGCATTCAAAAGATGCCTGTGATGTTGGATGGAGTCTGGAGAGCGATCAACACTCAGAATGAAATGTTAAGAGAGCAGAAATTGCAAGCTGAACACGATCTTGAACAGAATCGCAGCCTGGCAGCGGTTGGACTCAGAGGTAAAGGATATAATCTTGGAGAAAATTGTACGCTCGAGATCTGCAGAAAATACCAGAAATTTGGCTATTTGGATTCGCAATTGAGACATACCAGTAAAACTCTTTAAAGGGGGTTGGAAATTCCACAACTGCCCAAACCACAAACATTTATTGTTTTTCTAAATCTGGCTCCCCAATGTGGGCCTTGGCAACTTCTGCTTACTGGCTATCGACAAAAAAATCTCCTGGATGTTATATAAACACGACGCTCTTCCCCAGCACTCCTCTACAAGCTGTGTGCTGATAGGACTATGCGGCTGATTGATAAAACTTCCACCTCTCTTCTCAAGGACAATGGTGCTTCTATCAGTGTTGACAGTCTAATTCTTGCAACACACTCAGACTTATATATATTCGCACCCTCAAGATTCCACCGTACCCTTGCTAAATCTTTACTTATTTGTGTGTTGCTTACCCCTGCTGAGGTTTTTTGTATTACTTCAGACTGTATTCTGCTAAGAATAGAGTCTGAAATATGATTTTTTTCCTCCTATCTTACTTTACCTAAATGTGTGATTTCATTACTTTTCATAGATTTTCAGATTTCTCAGAACGATTACCAGCAAAAGCCAATTATTATTAGTATTTCATAGATTTTTAGTTTTATCAGAAGGATTACCAGCGAAAACCAAATATTATTAGTAATCTGGACTATAGCTGCTCTTACACCAATGACCCAGCTTTCTTAGTTAGCCTACAATGGACTGTTATTACTTAGTTCAACTTCAGTACAAGTAAAAGCAATATATTATTAGCACCTGAAAATGTGGATTAAAGCTGTTTTGTACCAGTGACTCAGCTTCCCTAGTTAGAATTCAGTGGAATGATGAGACTATCAATATTATCATCTTCTTTTAGCATAAGATGCTTTATTATTAAGAGTGGCTTGGAACCAATTTCGACCAGTAAACTTGGAAGGATTATTAATTATTATTACTCCCAAGGATTATTAGTGTCATTTGATTTGTTTTTCTGTGTCTGTATCTGTGTTTATTTTCTTTGTGATTGTATTGTAATTGTTAATTGTATGTACAGCGCTTTGAGTGTCTCGTTACTGAAAAGCGCTATATAAATAAACTTACCTTTACCTTACATTTACATGATGAAAACATAAGAACAGAAGAGGCATAAAAAAGTACATTGCAGTGGCATAATGGAGGAAAGAAAAGTTGAACTACAGACTGAAATGAATGATGTTTTAGTAAAATAGAACAATCAAAAATAAGTCTAAAGAAATGGAGTTTTATCCTTCAACAAACATTTTTCAGAAATATTTGTAGAAGCATTCCTAGGTGCCAGATTTCATACCCCTGTGACCACTGATATGACTGAAACACCTAAATTAAAGGATTTAGAGAGTAGACCCAATACTCTAGGCAAACAATGCTGGGACGACATGTGTTGTGAATTGGCGCTATATAAATGAACTGAATTCAATGTAAATACAACCCAAGAATTACCACAGGAATTAAGCCTTTTTTGCTTTATAACTTACTCTGCATTGCTCTTAGAATGCTATTTGTTTGGGTTAATCTCTTTTTAGGAAGAGAGTACAACCTTCAATAATTTATTCATCTTAAGTTTGAATAATCAATTCTTTCATCTTTTTTGGCACAATACATTTGTTACATTTAAAAAAGAAAAATTTCTGTTCTTTACCTAAAAAATAATCATCCAGCTGCCACTATAAACCTAAAAAAACGTCACTGTAATTAACTCGTAATTCCATAATTTCATATAATTCTCTTTAATATACTGTATACACCAGTATTAGGTGGACTTATCTTTATTCATATTCAGAACTGTAAAATATGAGAATAATTTCAATTATATTTAGGCAAGAAATAAAGGAAAGATTTCTCATGTTGAGAAACCTCCAAGTAACATTTTGTTTGCCACATTTACATTACAAAAGGAATCTCGGAAGAAATAATGTGAATAAATAACCTTTCCTTTTTTTACTAATAAGTGATTGGTAGGGGAATTCAAAAACTGGCAATGCTTAAACATGTATTTAATGTTTTACCTCAAATTCTTCAGCAAAGCCGCAGTTAGAGTCAGCTTTCTGCTTCCTGTAGTACGCTTCAAAGTCCTCCACTCTCACAGCCATACTTCTGCTCATACAGACAACATAGTTCAGGGGGGAGGATACATTTTGTCCAGCAAAAAAACAATAATATATTGTAGAAATTGAATAATTTATTAATTTAAATGATTTACTTACACTTTGCCCCTAAAAAAAATCCAGAAAATATAATAATTACAAAAAGAATTGTGGACTTAGAGTGTAAAATATTAAAAAGCCTTAAAAACCCCCACCCCCAATGATGAACTGAATTTTCAGGAGACTCCTTACGGATTAAACCCGCAGTACACAACATAAAAAAATAAAAACATTGGCGTCAACCCCCCGTTTCAAAAGCTTGTTTTATTATTATTAAGAAAAAAACACCTTTCCTTTCCCAAAAGAGACGAAGGCCCCTGAGGGGTTTAAAAAAAAGTAATCCAAAAATTCCCCCAAAGTTTTCTCCAACAGCAATTCCAAAGGGTAACTTTAATATTATAAAGCAAAAGGTTTTTTAAAAAAGCCCCTTGAAGCCCCGAAAAAAAAAACTTTTTCATTTAAAAAGAAAATAAGTAAAAATTTAAGTCCTTTTTTTGGGTTTTGCCCCAAAATGGTTTCCCGGGCTTTTTTTGAGAAAAAAACAAATCAGAGAAATCTGTTATAGAAAACACTGAGCTAGACATATTAACATATCCCGTGGAATTATTGTCCAAATAGGTGAAGATCACAATGGAATATACCCTTTCCGGATTTTAAAAAAAAAAAAAATAGGGTTATTTTTAGGGAGACAATTTCTTTGTCTCAAAAAAGTTTTTTTACAGTGTATTTTTATTTTAACTTTATGCTCTTGATCACTGAATATCTTAAAGTAAATAATGCTGTAATATTTGCTAGGATAGTCAAAGCATATTAAGAAATAGGCATTTAAATAAGTTTATATGGAGGTATTGCATCTGTGCAAGGTAAGTAAATTAAAGGAATTGTTCAGAATAGTTTTTTGAAGTGTGGTTCTACTCAAATTTAAATTGAGATCACTTTAATTTTTTCTTTTCTTATTTTTGGGGAACCCTTCACATAAAGCTTCATCTAACCAAATTTTTCAAGGGGCAAAAATGCTCCCCGTTATTATCCATTTTTATTAAAAATCAAAAAAAATTCTATTTAACCCCAATTAATTCCAAAACAATTCTACAAGCCAGTCAGATTCAGTTGATTTAGAAATCCATACCGAATGAAAGATGCCTTTCAAAGGAAACCAGCCCGAGTGCTTTTAAAAGCTTCTTTAAAAGCAAAATTTAAAGCAGGTTATACAAAAAAACTATTAAAACAAACCCCCTTATATGCTAATTTTTTTGGGTTTTTCAAATTTTTTAATTAAAAATTTTACCAAATGAAAATAGACTTTTTGTTTCAAGAATCAAATTGTAAAAAATGTTTATGGTAAAAATTAAAAAAAAGGGGCCCCTAAAATTAGATAGAGTAAATGTCAACACTCGGCTGTGTCCCTCACTTCCATAAATTATTAAATAATAATTAAATAATAATAATAATAATATTCACTGTTATATTGTTTTAGCAGTAGTAGAGATAATTGATGCTTTTTTCTTTAAAAGTTACACCATATTGCACATCTTTGTTTAAATTGTTGTGTTAATACCATGAAACTGGGGTGTTTTTACTAAGACCCATCAAATCTAGACTGGATTATCCTAGACTAAATACAGATTCTTCAAAGCACTATGCAAATTTTTTTGATGTTATAAATTTATAAAAATACTAACCCTGGTCAAAGCAGGCCAATGTGAAACAGACCTTTATATTTTTGGATGAGTGTGTATATATCTCTAGGTAACTTAAAAAAAAAAAAAATCAAAGACGAAATACAGAACGTCATTCAAGACCTTAACTTCTGTTAATAAACTGAATTGAATTGAATTGTTTAGTAACTGAGATTTTTCTTTCTTTTTGGTTTACTTAAAAAAGGGAATTGAGTCTAAAAACCTGAAACATTTTTCTATACATAGTTTTTTCTTTTCAATTCTTATCTACACTTAGACAATAAAAAACAATACGAGAATCCTTGTAACAATCCTGTAAAAATTGATAGAACAAAGCGGTAAATAAATCCCGAAAAAATACATGAGAAAATATACTATCAGACTGTAAAGTGCCAAATATTTTCTTGCAGCAGGAGATCTTTTTTATTTACACGTTGGTTTGCTTCCTTACTTGTAAGTTCCACTTGGATCCAGAACATCGTTCCTATATACCTTCCATGTTGATTTAGTTCCCACGCTAATTTCCAGTGAGTTAGTACTGCTGCGTGACGTCGTGATGTAGCTGACTACTGTTGCCAGATATACTTGTGCCAACTTTTTTTTCCAGTCGTCGTAGGTTTTCTCCAGGAATTTTTCAAGATTATTACTCTGGGCTTGAAGAAAATAAAACACAGAATAAGATTTTTAACAGGAGCCTTGTAACATTTTTAAAATATATTTATTGCTGCTATTTAAAGGACATTAATGGGTTACAGGAGTATATCTTGATGTTAGGGAGAAGGAAAGAAACCCTACCATTATCATCGCTGGTTACCAGAATCCCAACATGTGTCACTGGTCCTTTAGAGTTGTCTATTAGGTCCGTTTTGATCTTAACTGTAAATGTCTGGTGATCTTTAGTAAGATCTAATCCTTCCATAAAGTTATGTGGAATCGGTGGTTCTTTTGAAAGATAAAAAGACAGGAATGATGAAATAATTGACCAATCTTATATTTAATAATATTAGCTAAAGATAAAAAATTAAATCAGATATAAATGGAGCTGTTGAATGGGACCAGCTCCACTGTCCTCAAATATCCTTTAACATTGCTACATATTATTCACATACCATAATTATGAAAATACACAGCACGTAAAAGACAAAAACTTACTTGCAACGCCCGTCAAACATTTAATCATCACAGGAGTGCTAGGTTTTCCGCAGCTCTGAGTCTCCACAGTTATATTATATTCTGAATGGTAGGCAAGGTTGGAAATAGTGTGTGTACAGCAGTTTCCTTCCAAAGCCTTATTCTGAGAATCGTTGAGTACAGTAAACTGGAAGCCGGAGCTCTTTCCATCTGGCTTTGACCAATGCAGATTGACCTTTGCCTCTTCAGAGTTTGGTCCTTCACATGTTAAATCCTTCACAGGGCTTGCATCTGCAGTAGTGAAGCAGGTGTAAATATCAGAAACAAATGTGTCACTAAATATACAGGGGTTGGACAATGAAAGTGAAACACCTGTCATTTTAGTGTGGGAGGTTTCATGGCTAAATTGAACCAGCCTGGTAACCAGTCTTCATTGATTGCACATTGCACCAGTAAGAGCAGAGTGTGAAGGTTCAATTAGCAGGGTAAGAGCACAGTTTTCCTCAAAATATTGAAATGCACACAACATTATGTATGACATACCAGTGTTCAAAAGAGGACACATTTTTGGTGCACGTCTTGCTGGCGCATCTGTGACCAAGACAGTAAGTCTTTGTGATGTATCAAGAGCCACGCTATCCAGGGTAATGTCAGCATACCACCAAGAAGAACGAACCACATCCAACAGGATTAACTGTGGACGCAAGAGGAAGCTGTCTGAAAGGGATGTTTGGGTGCTAACCCGGATTGTATCCAAAAAACATAAAACCACGACTGCCCAAATCACGGCAGAATTAAATGTGGACCTCAACTCTCCTGTTTCCACCAGAACTGTCCGTCGGGAGCTCCACAGGGTCAATATACACGGCCGGGCTGATATAGCCAAGCCTTTGGTCACTCATGCCAATGCCAAACGTCGGTTTCAATGGCGAAAGGAGCGCAGATCTTGGGCTGTGGACAAAGTGAAACATGTATTGTTCTCTGATGAGTCCACCTTTACTGTTTTCCCCACATCCGGGAGAGTTACGGTGTGGAGAAGCCCCAAAGAAGCGTACCACCCAGACTGTTGCATGCCCAGAGTGAAGCATGGGGGTGGATCAGTGATGGTTTGGGCTGCCATATCATGGCATTCCCTTGGCCAAATACTTGTGCTAGATGGGCGCGTCACTGCCAAGGACTACCGAACCATTCTTGAGGACCATGTGCATCCAATGGTTCAAACATTGTATCCTGAAGATGGTGCCGTTTATCAGGATGAGAATGCACCAATACACACAGCAAGACTGGTGAAAGATTGGTCTAATGAACATGAAAGTGAAGTTGAACATCTCCCATGGCCTGCACAGTCACCAGATCTAAATATTATTGAGCCACTTTGGGGTGTTTTGGAGGAGCGAGTCAGGAAACGTTTTCCTCCACCAGTATCACGTAGTGACCTGGCCACTATCCTGCAAGAAGAATGGCTTAAAATCCCTCTGACCACTGTGCAGGACTTGTATATGTCATTCCCAAGACGAATTGACACTGTATTGGCCGCAAAAGGAGGCCCCACACCATACTAATAAATTATTGTGGTCTAAAACCAGGTGTTTCAGTTTCATTGTCCAACCCCTGTATGTGTTACAATATTTCAATATTTTAATTTTACAATTATTTCAGTTGTAAGTATCAAGTTCTTTAGGTTAAGTTGTTTTGAGCATACCTGTGCAATTGGAAACTGGTACTGTGGCAGATTGAGTTCCATCAGAAGTCTCGGTGGTGACGTTAATGTTGTACTCAGTACCAGACATCAGATTAGTGATATATTTACTTTCAGTATATGAGATGTTTCTAAAGACTTGGTCATCAGAGCTTTGCCAGGTGAGACTATAACGATAGTTGTTCTTATAGTCTATAGGTGGGCTCCAGGTTACACTGATATTCCGCTCTGTTGGCATGGTACTGAGAGACGTCACATTGTAAGGTCCTGGTGGTTTAATAGACAAGTGAGACATTTAACTGTTAATCCAGATTCTGAAGTGCCTAGCAAAAGTATTCATACCTCTTAAAACTAACAAATATCAATGTATTTTATGTGGATTTTATCAGAGTAGTGGATAAACACATGCATATGCTTTGATCTGAACCATTCTGTTGTACCTCTAGTTGTATATTTACAGTTGTTTTCCTAAAGGAAGGTGGATCTGCATACCAATTCCAAGTCTTCTGAAAAAAATAATCTCCACAGCATGATGCTGCCACCACTATGTTACACATTGGGGACCCATGTTTAGGATGATGTGCAGTGTCAGTAGTCCCTTTTGACAGTTTGTTGACTGTTTCGCTCCAACAGATCTCTGAGGTCTTCACAGACCTTAGCTGTTTGTATACCAAGATTGAATGACAGAAAGGTGAACTATATTTTGCAGGCAACTGGTTGCACCAAATTTTGCTTTGGAATATCGGCAATAAAAGGGGCTACATACAAATACAATTGTTTTTATAATATTTAGATTTTAATCATGCATGTGTTGGCCTATAACATAAAATCCCAATAAAATACAGTGAACTTTGTGGCTGTAACCAATTGTGGAAAGTAAATATTTTTTCAATGCACTGTGAGGGGAAGAGGTATAGGAGGAGATTAATGCCTGTATAATTTAAGAAAATAAAATTCTTACTTGTGGTAATCATGTATTTGTAAACAGATTCACTCTCAAAATCCATCGGTCCCACCGTTCTCACAGAAATGTTATAGGAAGTCCCAGACAGCAGTGAGGACAAAGTTAAACGCGTCATGGCAGAAGAGACATTTACAACTTGCTGAAGGGGATTGTAGGTCAGCTTGTAAAAGTAGTCTGATGCTTCACTCATCAGAGGTGCTGCTCCCCAGAGCATATCAATAGAATCGGTCGTTTTACTCAGGATCTCAATTGGCTCGGGAGGGTTCGGGTCTGTAAGGACAGAGTGCATCGCATTTAAATCAAGGTTTCTCTTTAATGGAATTAAATGTTTGTTTGTCAACTGTTGTTCAACCATCTTGTACATTTGAGGCTGATTTTATGAAACACAGAGTTTATAAATAGAATACGCAACAAACTGCTAGTTTTTCTGAGGATATTGTCGGACAGAGGATGCAGGACTTTCAGGATCTCATTAATCCGATCACCATGTCCTCTGAGGAGGAGGTCGATAAGGTAGTTAGAACGGTCCCCAACAGTGGGGCCCACGGAGTTCACGAGATATAGTGGGGAAGTTGTGGTTGACATGTCAAGCTATCGCACTCCTCAGCCTCCATGGCGAAAGCTTACTCTAGCGCAGGGCTCCCAAACTCCAGTCCTCAGGGGTTGATGTCCCTTAAACTCTTATTCCCCCTTTTCCACTGGTTCGATTTAGCCCGACTCCGCTCCACTCGGCCAGCTTGCGAGCATTTACAGTACTGTATCTGTACTGGTACCTAGTTTTTTGGTCCCTGGTCCTGAGCAGGTACGACCATGGCTGAATCTGGACTACATGTGACATGAACAGACTGCTGTTCACTGATTGGCCATAGTACCAGGAGAAATGAGAAGGTTTTTTAGGAGGTAGCGCAGGGAAAAGTTTATAAAACTCATGAGGGACTGCAACAGCATTACAGAACAAATTGGCCAGAGCAGGTCAAACTGAAATATAATTTTACTTTTAACAAATCACAAAACATGCCTGAAGGCTAAAACAAAAAGGACACATAGGTTTTCTGAATCACACGCAGGCGGGGCATCTAAATCAGCTGTTTAAATGCACAAACATTTCCCCAAAACACACAAACAATACCATCATGAAACAGCATGTTTGGTTTGGGAATTTATTGACGGCCCTTAAGCAAACCACTATCTGAAGGAGGAAGGAGCAGGCAGAGAGCAGCTGTCCGTAATCAGACTAGCTGCATTAGTTTAAACGGGAGGACATCCATGGAGCACAAATATCCAATCCAAAATGGTTAAAAGTCTGCGGTTTTGCATCCTTGTCTATGACCTCTTCAGGCAAACTATGGAGCATTAGCGGTCCAGACAGCATCTCTCCTCTTTGCCCCCCTCCTATTCTGGCTGGGCTGTGGTGCAGATAATTATCCCAGTGGGTCATTTTATACACGAAAAAACACATGTATAACACATTCTTGCATATACAATAATACCAACATTATTTGTATTTTGGTTATGTATTTATTTTCTATTTATTTCTTTTTCATCGTTTCATTTTAATGTGACAAAGTCACCCAGTAATGTTAATAGCGCCACAGCGTGCTATGCTGACGGCTGGAGGCAGGGTTTCAAGCCATAGCTCAAGTCGTCAGTGGGTCAGTAGAAACACAACTGGTACCGTGCCGAGAGGAGTGAGACCGAGTGGAGCGGAGCCACTCTGCCTAAATAGAGCCAGTGGAAAAGGGACATTAAATGTGTATTTGTTTCAGTACACCTTAATGAAATTGTTAGGACATCAGAAGGAGCCAGTGGAGGTACTTCCGGCATTTGATCACGATGCCTCCAGGGAACTCCTGTTCATCCCAGAGAAGGAGCAGCAGGGTGTCGCCAGAGAGAGGGATGTCTGAGTTTTCTCATGGACCCGTTACCACCGCAACCCAATTTGGATAAGCAAAATGCAATGAATGGGTGGACGTTAAGTTTTTTACTCATTTAAAGGTTTGTTTAATATAATTTGTAAGAGAAATGTCAACAGGCAAATGTCATCTATTACTATTATTGTTAATATTATTATTATGGTCTACTATTTGTCATATTAACCAAGGCAAAACATTTTCTTTTCAACATCCCTTCAATTAATTTTAATTGTAAAACAAAATAAAATCTTAATACAAACAAAAGCAATTTAGAATAATGTACGATACTCACAAGTTGCATTTGTAATCATTTCAGATGGTTCACAGAATGGTCCACTGCATGCAATCATCACAGCACTGTAAAGCACTGCTGCCGACAGATTGGTAAACAGGAAGGAGGTGCTAGTAAAGTTGAGCTGCTCTACTCTAGAAAAATTTGTAGAAGAGCTGTTTAGCTGAAGATGGTACTTTTCCACATTTCCAGCAGGTTTGGTCCATGATACCAGGACTGAATTATTGAACCCATTATTGGAGATACTGAGCTCCACCACCTCAGGCTCTGTTAATGTGCAACAATAAAAAAAATTAAAGCAGGTCAACAATGATACAACCTTAAAAAACTATGTGTGAAAGTAAGGGTCTTACTGGTATACTGAGTGATGCAGGTTTCTTTCCCTTTAATGCCATTTGCTGCCATTACAGAAACACAGAAAGTGCAGTTGGTTCCCGGGATGAGCTCTGAGAAGGTTATGTCATCTACTGTTGAGTTGTCAGTTTTGTTGCCACAGCCTGTGGTCTCCACCAAATATTTGAAGTTAGCCTTGTACTCATACGGTTTTGTCCAGTTTAGGTAAATAGCAGTTGTGTTTAAGGTTAAAGCCTTTAAATCTGTAATATTATAAGGCCCTGAAAAAAAAAAAATTAAGTGTTACTTTTTGGAGGGAAACAAAACATATATTTGCACAAATGTCTTTCTTATCAAGTTATGTTGCACTTACTCGTAAAGTAGAAAACTTTCACAGGGTCTGCTCTGGAGTAACTGGCTATAAATGTAGTGACGGTAAAAGTGTAGTTGCTCCCAGACTCAAGACCATTAACTGTAATTGTTGTGCTGTTTGTCGTGATTACCAGTTCTGACTTTGACACATTTTCAACCCATACTTCATAAGAGTAATGTGACTTGCTGTCTGACTGATTCCACTTTAGGGTCACTGAACTAGTGGTGATTTCTGTCGCCATCAGATCCATCACTGCTTGTGGCTCTAAAAATAAAACAAAAGTGATCAGAGAGGATACAATACCTTTTATGATTGATCACAGAAGAGGCAAAAAAACAAGATGCAATATTGCTACAGCAGATTTATCTAAAACAAGATAATAAATGGAGTAAAGCTTTAGAAGAATTATTTTTCTAAATTGGTTTAAATGGTTTAAAAGTCTTAAGGATTTATAACGGAATGTTAAAGAATCTATGTTGACATATTAATTGAATAATCAAAATCACTTTTTGTCAGTCTACTTTCCATTTTAACAAGAAAAAATTTAATTCAATCAAGATTCCTTCAAAAATGTGAAATAGTCCTGTACTTTGGTCTAAGAATCAGTTGGTCTGAAGTTGAGTCTTTTGGCAGCCATGTTGTAAAGCCATATTTTAATTTTGATTTTATTTTATTTTAATTAAATTGTACGCCAAGAACTTAAACAATAAATTTATAAGTAGATGAATAAAAAACCCAAACAACACCTATATAAATCTGACTAAAAAGACACATTTTATGACAGTATAATATATAAAGAGGACTACAGTTATAGATATTTTATTCACAGTAATGAGCCTGACAGGACTGGCTGTTTGTGTTGTACTCACTTGTATAGATTGTTGTGCTAATTTCTGTACTCCTATACCCACACACACCAACAGTAACTACAGAAACAACATAACTGCTTCCTGACACAAGACGATCCAGCAGGAACCAGTTGTTTTGAGTGAAATAAGAGCCATTTGCAGTAGACACGCTGAAGTTGTACTGAAGATGGGGCATGTCAGCTGGAAGGGACCAGTTAAAGTTGATGGAGCTGACGGTCTGAGAGTTCACCGTGATAGAGCCAGGGGGGGTGGGAACTAAGCAGAAGAATGCATCACGTCTCACACATAAGAAAAACAAATGTGTCCAAATATGGATAAAAATAAACAGAATCACAATTAAAAAATTTAAGATACTCACAAGTTGCATTGGAAACACTTGATTTGTTACTCTCAGGTCCACTTTTGGTGACCACCTCAACAAGGTAAAGCACTCCTGGTCTCAAACCAACAAATACAACTTGTGTAGTCTCATTACTCAGATTTGACTGGTTGCTCACAGGCCCTGTGTTTGTCCGAAGCTGGACAGAGTATGAGGAAACCTGCTCAGGTGCTTCTGTCCAGCTCACTGACATGTTAGTGGTGGTTCCTATGGCCAAAATGTTTGTAACCATAGCAGGAACTGGAAGAACATAAACAAAATGAACGTCAATCAAGTTAAAAAACAAGGAATTCATTTTGTTTGGTCTAGAGGTATCGCTAAAAACACACACATTTAATCCAAACCCTTATACAACAGACTGGGCGAACAAAACAAAAGTTGAAATACATCACCAATGCAAAAAACTTTTCATGCCTGAATAATCTATAGGTCATACTTAAATGACTTTACAAGACCATTACTCAAAAATCATGGTAGTCCATTAAAAAACATTGAAACTGAAGACAAACCCGTGCACCTAGGAGACTATTGGTTAAGACCCCTTTAAAAGATCACTTAAAATCCGGCTTCTTGAAACCAGGATCAAACAGTTTGTATAAAAACTGAAATGTTAACCCTACATCTTCATATTTTAGAAGCTTTTAGGACATACTTGTATATTTCTTAATGCTTGCTGATGTTGATGGTATCCCTTTGTGAATGTTGAACACATTATATGCATGGGGGTTCCAGGAATCTGGCTGATGGTGAAGGACTCCTCGATTGTGGAGAAATTGTGAACTAGGACACTGCCCTGAAATGCTTCCACCACATAGGAAAAGGCGGCCTTGCGGTCTGTTTGTTTAGGCTATGTAAGCTGGTTGGATGTGGAGCTCACAAAGCTTACAGTCAGATTGGTTGGTCTGTAAAAATATCCTCCCACTTAAGCTTTAAATGTCTCAAGGTCTTCCAAAGTTTCCATGAGCTGCATGGCTACTTCTCTGATTAATACACTGCTTGTGCAGGCAGTCAGTTTAGCAGGACAACTGTATCTTCCAGCTGGGCCATACCATTTTCATTTTCTGATGATGGATTAAACAGTGCTCTGTGAGGTCGTCAAGCTCAGGATATTGCTTTATAACCTAACCATGCTGTAAACTCCTCCAGACCTTTATCTCTGGACCTGTCTGCTGTGTTTCTCGGTCTCCATGATGCAGTTTGTTGACTGATTTGGTCTAAAAGACCTAAGATGTCTTCACAGAATCGCTATTTTTGAGGCAACTGGTTGCAGCAAATTTTGTTAAGGGATATAAGCAATAAAGGGGGATAAATACAAATGCATTTTATCAGACTATTCAGATTTGAATCACGCACTACACTGTGTTGGCCTATAGGTGCAACTGTGGGTCAGGTGGTGGGAGTTCGTTCTGTAACCACTAGGTGGCCGAATTGAACCCCCAATTTTGTCCATCTTCGTCGCTGTGTCCTTGGGCAAGACACTTCACCCGCCTTGCCTGCTCATGGTGGTCAGAGGACCCTGTGGTGCCGATTGTTTGGCAGCCTTGCTTCTGTCAGTCTGCTCCAGGGCAGCTGCAACTACAATGCTAGCTGACCACTGTCAGTGTGTGAATGAATGGGTGAATGACTGATTGTAGTGTAAAGCGCTTTGGTGTCCTCGGACTGAATAAAGCGCCATACAAGCACAGGCCATTTACCATTTACCATAACATCAAATCCCAATAATTCACTGTGAATTGTGTGGTTGTAACCAATTGTGAAGAGTAAGTATTTTTTTAAGACACTGTGAGAGGAATAGAGATAAAATGATGACTGAATGTTAAACAGTCTTTGTTCACATTACATAATAACAGTCTATGTATTTTATATTTTCAACTAAAGATGATGAAATTCAATCAAGAATCATTCAAAACTGTGAAATAGTCCTTTACTTTGGCACAAGTATCGGTTGATCTGAATCAAAGTCTGGCAGCCATATAGCAAAGCCATAATTTCCTACATTATTTAACTTGTGACCAGCACTGGGGGGCACCCATGCCCTACACAGTAGACATGCAAATAAGCAAAAGTTAGCTCGTTCAAGGAACAACTTCCTGTTTTTATGTATTCTTAAGTTCTCTTGCCACTCACAAGTAAATGATGCCCTGGGTGGTGAGCCATATTTATCCATATCAAAAAGTAGGACTAATTAAAACTAAAATTAAGTACTATTATAATCAAATTGTACGCCAAAAACTTAAACAATATATAATAAATAATAAATTTATAAGTAGATAAATGAAAAACCCAAACAACACCTATGTAAATCTGACTAAAAAGACACATTTTATGACAGTATAATATATAAAGATGACTACAGTTATAGATATTTTATTCACAGTAATGAGCCTGACAGGTCTGGCTGTTTGTGTTGTACTCACTTGTATAGATTGTTGTGCTAATTTCTGTACTCCTATACCCCAGCACACCAACAGTAACTACAGAAACAACATAACTGCTTCCTGACACAAGACGATCCAGCAGGAACCAGTTGTTTTGAGTGAAATAAGAGCCATTTGCAGTAGACACGCTGAAGTTGTACTGAAGATGGGGCATGTCAGCTGGAAGGGACCAGTTAAAGTTGATGGAGCTGACGGTCTGAGAGTTCACCGTGATAGAGCCAGGGGGGGTGGGAACTAAGCAGAAGAATACATCACGTCTCACACATAAGAAAAACAAATGTGTCCAAATATGGATAAAAATAAACAGAATCACAATTAAAAAATTTAAGATACTCACAAGTTGCATTGGAAACACTTGATTTGTTACTCTCAGGTCCACTTTTGGTGACCACCTCAACAAGGTAAAGCACTCCTGGTCTCAAACCAACAAATACAACTTGTGTAGTCTCATTACTCAGATTTGACTGGTTGCTCACAGGCCCTGTGTTTGTCCGAAGCTGGACAGAGTATGAGGAAACCTGCCCAGCTGCTTTTGTCCAGCTCACTGACATGTTAGTGGTGGTTCCTATGGCCAAAATGTTTGTAACCATAGCAGAAACTGGAAGAAAAACATTTAAACAACAACAACAAAAATTTCAATCAAATTAAAAACAAGAAATGCATTTTGTCTGGAGGTATTGCTGCAAAATGCTGGATCCTCTGTTTTAGTGTAATCACAACAGGATAATGTAACATGCAGCTCAAATTGTTTGCACCAGCCGGAGAAAATTGCTCAATTTTTTTCTGTTTGCTTCCTTACCTGCATTGCGAGTCCATTCAGTTTTTTGTTTATTTGTTAAGTTAACCTCTCATGCATCTTTTGGACTGGTTGGGTTTGTTTTTATGTTGTCTAATTTCAATATTTGTTCAAAATGTTTAAATAAAATTGTTTATAAAGTTTTTGTCATGTGAAAAGAGCTCTGTCTCGTCTCTTAGGTTTGGGATCCTTTTCATGCTTGAATAATCTATAGGTTATACATTAATCGTTTTACAAGACCATTACTCTGTCCTGCGAACAGCACATCTGTTCTGCATATTTGTGCCCTTATTACAGCTGCAACATCATTGTGAGGGTCGAGAGCAGCTCATTCAATGCAGATTTTTTGATGTTCTATTTATAATTTTGGAACCTGGTGGGAGAAAGCGTACTTCAAGCAGAAGGAGGCGCTGTGCTCTGCTCCAAGCTAAAACAGTGTGTGGTTCAGGTAAGATTTCATTATAACGTTCACCACTACAGTGGCTTGTTAAGTTCAAGGAGACGTATGTTTTCTGTAGTTGGGTCGGATCGAGGGCGATTCGTTTTTACACCAGAAACGAAACACACCAAAGTTCGTTTGGAAGTGGACCGGGACCACCTCAAAATGTGGGTCTCGGTACTGTTGTTTAGTACAGACCAGGGTTTGCTTGAGTGTATTCACACCTCCACAAAAGGTCTGGACCAAGGGGGGAAACGAATTCTGATCAGCTTAAAGCAGACCAAAAGTGGCAGGTGTGAATACACATTTAGTTCACATATATTAGGGTTGTAGCTGAGTTTTCTCCAGAAATCTTCACTAACACCAGAAAAATCTTTTGCTATTCACATTTAAACAAAGTGGCTAGAGGGGTGTGAATGTTCACTAAGTATAGCTACAAAGTCACAAAGTTAGCCCTGATTAGACATGTATTGTTACACCCCAGACAATTATGCTTATATCTGATGACTACAAAAACTTACGAGTATAAGTGGAGTTGCTGACAGCTGTGCTTTCTAATTGATCTGGTCCAACAGTTTTTACGCTTATGTTGTAAAGGGTTCCAGACTGAAGACCATTTAACACAATGCTCTGATTTATGGAGCTTATGTTATGGGAAGGCTGGTAAGTGATAAAGTAGCTGATGTCAGGAGCACCATTCATAATTTCGAAGGTTGACCACTGCAGCTGTAAAGAAGAATCTGTCTTGTAGATGATGATGAGGGACTGAGGGGGCTTGGGATCTAAGAGAGAGAGACAACACATACAAACAAGCAGTAATAAGTTTAGTAGTCCTTTGTAGGAAAATACCTGCATCAGCTACAATAAAAAAAACTGGATCCTTACAGCAATCACATTTAAATGATTAAAAAATACAAAACAAGATTCTGTTTTGGACTTCAAATGACTGGGTTATCCTAAAAAAACATAATTTTAGCACCATATGTTGTTCTTTTCATTCAAATATATATTAATCTCTCTAAGGACTTAAAAAATAAATTTACATGTGTGTTGCAGGTTTATAGAGCAGAAACTGAACCTGTGCCATTTACTCTAACGGACATTATGTGCTAAACATACAAACTTTTCAAAGCCTTTAACTGCCTGTCACTGCAAACTCAGCCCAAGAGCAGACCCCAGACAAGCTGAGAAAATAAGCTTACTGCTTTAATCAGGTGTGTTGGTACAAGGACAGTTAAAAAAAAATATAAGAAAAGTGTTGCCTATATCTGCTTTGAAATAACCTCTTTCAACATTGAAGCATGGTCAAGGGAAGTGTAGTGGTATGGGGTCCCATGTAATTTCCTACATCTTTTTACCAGCTACTGTTTTCTAAATAATGCAAAAATACTCAAAAATAGGCTTCTTTTTAAATAATGAAAAATATGTTGTGTTTATTTTCAGGCATACTTGAATACAATGCTACAAAATGATTTGCATTCACTTAGGTAGATATTATATCAACATTTAGTCCATACTAATACCAGAATTAATCTACATGCTGTCAAAATGTGGGGAAATATGGAACTTACATGTGGCAAATGAAAACTGGTCAGATGTATTTGTGAGGTTTCCAGCTACAGCAGTCACTGTGATTAGGAAGAGTCTTCCAGGATGTAAACCTGAGAAAATCACCATGGTGTTGTTTGTTTCCGTGATGTTGTAATAGGACACATTTTGGTTTGAGATGTTCACCCTATAATAGTCAACTCTTCCTTCAGGCAGCGTCCAGTTGATTTTTAAGTTGTCAGTTGATCTTGATGCAACCCTGACGTTCACAGGCTTAACAGGCCCTGTTCAGCAAAATACATAAATTAGTGAATGATACTCATGATTTCCAACAACAGGACAGATGCATGTTTTTGTTAATACTGATGAAGACAATTTAGTCCTCAAAGTACACAGGGGTCTGTCAGAAAGCAACCAGATGCTTGTCATTTCTTACAGTTGCCAAAGTTGGCTTAAAAACCTTTCAAACTCATGCTTCACATAAACACAAAAAGCTGTTCCTATACCCAAACCACGGCTAGTAATCACGATAAAATGAACCACACTAACGTCTTAGTCAGAACAGGGAACATATTGTGACTGAAGGTTTACTGATAGCATAAAGCTAAATAAAAGCTAAGGGAACAACTAATTTATCGTTTATTTCCCATATTTAATGGAAGAATCTTGGATCGTTATTTGGGAATCCTAAATGAGGGGACCACGAGGTTTTACAACTTCACGTGACATGAACCTCCTTCAGCTGTTAATAGCTCAAGCCAGATGGTTAAACGCTGTAACCAATGTCAATATTCGAAAAATATGCCAATTTTGTCAACCTTGGTTTAGGTGTTAACCTGCTGCCACACACCAGACTAAAATAAATGGGTGATAAACAGTCTTCTGTAGCTCTTCATGGCATGCTGAGGAGGTAATGCAATTATTTGAATTAGGTGTGCTGTAGCGGAGACACATCAAAAAACAAGATGGACAGTGGCCTCTGAGGACCTAGAGAATCAAAAATCTCAAGAATCAATGAACTAGCAAATAATAAAGAGAGAATTTTTAGTTTAGTAGTGTAAAGACCTCTGGAACCAATGTCTGATTTTACAATTTGGCTAAATAATGTCTTATGGATAATGTGGATTTTTTTGACGGATTATATAATGATTCTCTTGTTTTTGTATTTTGAAGGTCCAAAATACGTGACAAAAAAAACAGGAAAATACTGGAAGGATTATGAGACCAGTTTACAAAGTGTATCTGTGCTGCTTATGCCTGGTTCACACAGCTGGATTTTTTTTTTTTTTTAAGAATTTTTTTTCGGCACTAGAGACCTTTATTTTAGATAGTAGGTAGACAGGAAGGAGGGGCAAAGAGAGGGGGAGACATTCAGCAAAGGTCGCCGGGTCCGGGACTTGAACCCGGGACGGCCGCTTTGTGGGCTATAACCTCTATATTTGGTCACGCGCTAAACCCCTACAACACCAGCGCTGCGCCACACAGCTGGATTTTAAAATTGTCGGTCGATTTTGAAAACCTGAGAGACCCCACACATGATGATAAAAAACTGTAGATATAACTAGTTTGGTACTATAGTGTGTTGTGTACAGCCACACGGTAAGCACAACACACCGCACATGAATAGAATTCACTAATGACTTCCAGATGTCAGACGGAAAATCTCACAAACTCTCAAGATCAAACGTGAGTTAAGAGTGTCTCCGTACCTCGCTTTCTGATTGGCTAGAAATTTTATTCAACAGGCTGCTCGTTTGTCACCCCACCTAACAGGACATTGGGCTAAGACAATCCAACATGTTGAATATAACCGATTTGAGGTCGTAGTGGTCCCGACATCATTCAGAGTAGACTAGATAACTTTAACACATCACACACAGCAGGAATATCTTACAAGATTTTCGTAACAAACCATCACGATGATCGGGGCATGTCGGAAAGGAAAGATGCTTCAAAAATCGGCTTAAATATACTGTCGTGAGAACCAGGCATAAGGTCTGCTTTTAACTCATGGAAGCATATGAAATTCAAACTCCCTGAATGTCTTTGTATATTTGCGCCGTACAATCTTGTTCATATTTTTCATTTACACAAAAACACTGGCTCCTTCAGTTAGACTATCACCAGCTACAGCTGTAACTTTTATGTCATACTCCACACCAGGAATCAGGTTAATAATATTTATTACTGGTTCAGTTTCATTTGAATTCCAGGTCATATTTCCATGAGTCCACTGTACTTTATAGAAGGAGCTGTTTCCCAACGGCTTAGTCCCGTTCAGAGACATAGACAAAGCTGTGATTTTAGAGAAAGTAAGATAGCTGACTCAGGTTCTGTAAGCAGGAAACAGCAGAGCAGTAAAAGTAAAATTAAAATATACTTTAAAGTTTAAGACTTCAACAGAAGACTGTCCTATTGCTACATTGTGTTGCTGTGTTGGACCCAAACACAGGCTGGAGGCAGGCAGAAATTATAGTGAAGGGTATTTGGGAATAAAAACGACGTTCTACAAATAGCAGGACATAAAAAGGGAAAAGGAAAAGCAGAGACTAATTAATCTAATGTTAATCAGTCGTAAGAGAGTCATTACTGAGATAATCAGGAATAATAACTAAAAATTACACAATTAACACTAAAAGATGGGGACCAAAAAACCTTAGCAAACCCGAACAATAGGAATCCAGTAAACGTAAAACTAAAAACAACTAGAAACCAAACACGGGGGAAACACTGGGAGGTAAATGACAGAAAACTAAAGTAATCAGAAAATAAATTATGAAATTACTCAAGTAATGTACAAAAAGCTAAAAACCAAACTGAATGACAAATCTCAAAGTCCTAAAGATTATTGCACTGACTGTCTTTGCACAGGTCAGTCATCAAGAATCAGTTTTTTGTTTCGTTACTGTGGTGTTTATATGGTGACAGTTTGGCTAAAATCGTCTGTAAATGCACGATAGCCCAGCACCTATGTCTGCTGGAACAGAGAGCGGGAATTAAACAGATAACAGGAAGCCTACATTTCAGAACAGCTAAGCTGCTCACCTGATCTATTTAACTTGTCTTTCATTGAAAATGCTAGATTTTAACATTTTAATAGCTTTTTAAAAATCTCTGTTTACAGTTTACCATGATCTGTACAGTGATACAGGTCATGGTAATCATGCTAATAGCTAATATATAACATGTTACAAACTGATTAAATTGTCACTTCCACAGTCATTTTTTCTTGTTAGAAAATATTAAGTATTATGCTGTATTACTACACAAAAGCATCACAACTCTTCATTCTTGCAGACATGTTATATAGCTTTTTCTGCTAAAATAAATATTCATTCTTCACAAAGACTTGATTGAAAAATGTTTGTTTTCTCACATCATTTTATATTGTTAATTCTAAATTTTCCATCCATCCATCCATCCATCCATCCATCCATCCATCCATCCATCCATCCATCCATCCGATTCAGGCTCACTTACTTGTGTATATGGAAACAGTCTTGTTCTCTCCTTCAGTTACATTATCAGCAGCTACAGCAGTGACAGTTATTGTATAATGCACACCAGCAGTCAGATTAGTAATGGTCAAAAATGTCTGTGACACGTTTACAGTGTCACTTATTTCTCCACCTGCCCATTGAACTCTATAGAAAGAGCTGCTTCCATTTGGTTTGGTCCAGTTCACAAACACAGAGAATGTTGTTTTGTTACTGACACTGAGATCTGTGACTACTTCAGGCTCTGTGAGTGGAAAGCAGTAATTTACAAACATTTTGAAAGCAAAAAGGTGAAGCACAAAACCCCTCAATCAACTTTTCAAAATTAAATCATGCTTATAATCTTACTTGTAAAGTGACAAATCATTTTTTCGTCACTCTTTGTTTCATTGTCTCCAGCCACTGCTATAACAGTAAAACAGTAGCGCTCTCCAGGAGTCAGCTCGGTCACAGTAACTTGTGTCTCATTTTTTCTTAAGGTAATTGTGTTATTTTTCCATGTCACTGTATAAAACTGCCTTTCCCCCACTGGTTCACTCCAGTTCAGAGACACAGAGGTTTTTGTTACACCAGTGACCTTAAGACTGTTGACTGCTTCAGGTTCTGTTATTGAAAGAGAAGGCCATGCAGACTAAAGGTTAGTTAATATTAAACAATACTAATTTGATTATTTTTCAGCTTAGCATTTTACTTTGTAAGTACAAGTAATCTTTATATGGTGAGAAGACTTGTAAAAGTCAGGATGATCAACAATATGGTGACAGTTTGCCCAAAATCCTCTGTGAATGCATCATAGCTCAGCACCTATATCTGCTGGAACAGAGAGTGGAGACTTCAACAGATAACAGGAAGGCTAGATTTCTGTACAGCTAAGCTGCTCATCTGATCTCTTTAAGTTGTCTTTCACAGAAAATGCTAGATTTTGACATTTTGGCAGCCTTTTGAAATTCTCAGAGTTAAAGTAATATGGACTTACTTTACAGGAAGTACAAAAGGACTGCTTTTTACAGTTTGTGATACAGGTCATGATCAGTCGGTCATTTTCTACCACTTATTCCATAGTGGGTCGCTGGTGCCTATCTCCAGCAGTCTATGGGTGGGAGGCGGGGTACACCCTGGACAGGTCGCCAGTCCATCGCAGGGCAACATACAAGCAACCATGCACACACACTCATTCACACACCTAAGGGCAACTTAGAGTGACCAATTAACCTAACAGGCATATCTTTGAACTGTGGGAGGAGCCGGATTACCCGGTGAGAACCCACGACATGCACAGGGAGAACATGCAAACTCCATGCAGAAAGACCCCCGGCCAGGAATCAAACCCAGGACCTTCTTGCTGCAAACCAACACTGCCACCATCTGCGCCACCATGCAGCCCACCGGTCATGGTAATCGTGCTAATTGTCACTTCCACAGTCATGTTTTCTTGCTTGAAAATATTAAGCATTATGCTGTATTACGGAACAGCATCACAACTCTTCATTCTTGCAGACATGTTATATAACCTTTGCTGCTAATATAAATGATCATTCTTCACAAAGACTTGATTGAAAAATGTTTGTTTTCTCACATCATTTTATATTGTTAATTCTAAATTTTCCATCCATCCATCCATCCGATTCAGGCTCACTTACTTGTGTATATGGAAACAGTCTTGTTCTCTCCTTCAGTTACATTATCAGCAGCTACAGCAGTGACAGTTATTGTATAATGCACACCAGCAGTCAGATTAGTAATGGTCAAAAATGTCTGTGACACGTTTACAGTGTCACTTATTTCTCCACCTGCCCATTGAACTCTATAGAAAGAGCTGCTTCCATTTGGTTTGGTCCAGTTCACAAACACAGAGAATGTTGTTTTGTTACTGACACTGAGATCTGTGACTACTTCAGGCTCTGTGAGTGGAAAGCAGTAATTTACAAACCTTTTGAAAGCAAAAAGGTGAAGCACAAAACCCCTCAATCAACCTTTCAAAATTAAATCATGCTTATAATCTTACTTGTAAAGTGACAAATCATTTTCTCATCACTCTTTGTTTCATTGTCTCCAGCCACTGCTATAACAGTAAAACAGTAGCGCTCTCCAGGAGTCAGCTCGGTCACAGTAACTTGTGTCTCATTTTTTCTTAAGGTAACTGCATTATTTTTCCATGTCACTGTATAAAACTGCCTTTCCCCCACTGGTTCACTCCAGTTCAGAGACACAGAGGTTTTTGTTACACCAGTGACCTTAAGACTGTTGACTGCTTCAGGTTCTGTTATTGAAAGAGAAGGCCATGCAGACTGAAGGTTAGTTAATATTAAACAATACTAATTTGATTATTTTTCAGCTTAGCATTTTACTTTGTAAGTACAAGTAATCTTTATATGGTGAGAAGACTTGTAAAAGTCAGGATGATCAACAATATGGTGACAGTTTGCCCAAAATCCTCTGTGAATGCATCATAGCTCAGCACCTATATCTGCTGGAACAGAGAGTGGAGACTTCAACAGATAACAGGAAGGCTAGATTTCTGTACAGCTAAGCTGCTCATCTGATCTCTTTAAGTTGTCTTTCACAGAAAATGCTAGATTTTGACATTTTGGCAGCCTTTTGAAATTCTCAGAATTAAAGTAATATGGACTTACTTTACAGGAAGTACAAAAGGACTGCTTTTTACAGTTTGTGATACAGGTCATGGTAATCATCCTAATTGCTAATATTAACATGTTACAAGCTGATTAAATGTTCACTTCCACCAAAATATTAAGTATTATGCTGTATTACGGAACAGCATCACAACTCTTTATTCTTGCAGACATGTTATATAGCCTTTGCTGCTAATATAAATTATCATTCTTCACAAAGACTTGATTGAAAAATGTTTGTTTTCTCACATCATTTTATATTGTTAATTCTAAATTTTCCATCCATCCATCCATCCATCCATCCACCATCCATCCATCCATCATCCGATTCAGGCTCACTTACTTGTGTATATGGAAACAGTCTTGTTCTCTCCTTCAGTTACATTATCAGCAGCTACAGCAGTGACAGTTATTGTATAATGCACACCAGCAGTCAGATTAGTAATGGTCAAAAATGTCTGTGACACGTTTACAGTGTCACTTATTTCTCCACCTGCCCATTGAACTCTATAGAAAGAGCTGCTTCCATTTGTTTTGGTCCAGTTCACAAACACAGAGAATGTTGTTTTGTTACTGACACTGAGATCTGTGACTACTTCAGGCTCTGTGAGTGGAAAGCAGTAATTTACAAACCCTTTTGAAAGCAAAAAGGGTGAAGCACAAAACCCCTCAATCAATTTTAAAAAATTTAAAATACTTAAAAATCTTACTTGTAAAAAGTGAAAAATATTTTTCCTCACTCTTTGTTTTCTTGTCTCCAGCCACTGCTTTAAAACAAAAAAACAGTAGCGCTCTCCAGGAGTCAGCTCGGTCACAGTAACTTGTGTCTCATTTTTTCTTAAGGTAATTGCATTATTTTTCCATGTCACTGTATAAAACTGCCTTTCCCCCACTGGTTCACTCCAGTTCAGAGACACAGAGGTTTTTGTTACACCAGTGACTTTAAGACTGTTGACTGCTTCAGGTTCTGTTAGTGATAGAGAGTAGTGTAAGAACAATAAAGGTCAGTAATTTGTCAATATTTCTATTGAGATTACTCTAACAGCATTTATAATCAGTCACAAAGGACACCCATTCTACCTCTTTGCACACAGTTAAAGACAAACATAAAGGTGGACTTACTTGTGTGGACAGTCTTAGTTGCAGGCGTTCCTTCAGTGAGATTATCAGATGCAACAGCAGTAACATTTATGGTATACAGGAACCCAGGAGTTAGATCCGTGATGTTTTTCATGTTTTCCATCACAATATCAGTTTTTTTATTTCTTTCGTCTCCCCAGTTTACTCGGTAGTGGGAATCACCTGTATTATTCCAACTCACTTTCACAGAGGTTGTTGTGATTTCTAACACGGTAAGATTCTCCACATTTCCAGGTGCTATGAGCCAAAGAAAAGTCAGTTGAAGAATAATTATTATTTTTGTTATAACACATAATAACATAGTAACACTCTTCATCTGGATGATGCGCTCAGAAATATAGCTTTGTTATAAAAACAAAGAAGTGTTGTCCTGTGCCTTCTTTAGGGCATGACAATTAGAAGATTATTGCTTAACATCTGGACAGTAAAAGTGATTCCAGAAGAAAACAGATGTCAGTTTAGGGGCTCAGGCAAGTTACCATTAAAGGTTAACCTACCTGGCATAGTAGTCGCTGGTTTAGCTGTTGAGGTTGTTAGTGCAGCTGTTGTCATGGTTGTAGATGCGGCTGTTGAGGTTGTAGGTGCAGCTGTTGTCATGGTTGTAGATGCGGCTGTTGAGGTTGTAGGTGCAGCTGTTGTCATGGTTGTAGATGTGGCTGTTGAGGTTGTAGGTGCAGCTGTTGAGGTTGTAGGTGTAGCTGTTGAGGTTGTAGGTGAGGTTGCTGCCAAGGCTGCAGATGTAGCTAATAGGTTTGCAAATGTTCCTGTGTTTGTAGTTGCAGCTGTTGATGTGGCAAGTTCAGTTGTTGCTGTGGTCGCTGCTGTGGCAATATTTCCCCATGATGAAGCAACAAAGAGGAGTACAAAAAGAAAACCAACAGCAAAAAGGCACAACAGAATAGTTAACAAAAAGTAAAATTTTAAGACCTCAGGTACTGACTTTAGTGACATGATTAAAAATAACTTTAACCCCAACAATATGTTATATGTGACAGTAAATTTGAAAAAAAACTTGCCATTCTGTGCCTGGATGCGCTGCAACAAAAGACAGAAAAAAACAGTGAAGCAGCTTATACCAGTAGAGGGCAGCATTTAATTTTAAACAAAGACCATCAACTTTAAAACAAACCACCTGTTTGGTGTTACAGTGAGCTGAATAGCTTTACAACTGCTGAGTAAAACAAGACACAATACAAGACTGAAAAACTAATTTCATCATTTTTCCTACATCATATTCTTGCATCTGGACAACCTCTATTTAAATATGAACACTACATATTTCCTCAATTTGACCAAAACACCGGTTGAAAAATCACTAGTACAGTGACCTCCCTCCATTTTCTGCAATGATTTTAGTATAGGCATTATTTTTTAACTTCAGTTTATGTTTTCCTTGTATATTTCTGGTATTTCCGGTATGTAATTTGATCTTGATTTTAAACCCAGCCGCTTCTGGAGTGGGCTTTCAACTGTTATATATTCTAGGCAAATTGTAATGAAAAGGGTTGATTTATGTTCAGGAAATAGTTTCCTATTCTTTAATTAAACATTACCAAGTGTAACTGGAACAATATCAAACATCCTTCTTACATTTTTGACAGAGAGGTAACACATTAGACAATTTGAAGCTTGCCAGTTTTAATGTTTAAAGATTAAGTTTAAAAATGTTGTATGACGGAGAAAAGTCTGGCTTTCCATTAGGCTTTTTTTTGAGTGAAATTAGCCATTTCAAATTCATTGATATCGTCATTTTGTCCTTTTTGAGGTTCTACGTCAAATTTTAGTATATGTATCTAGACCGTACAAATTATAATGAGAAAAGTGCTGATAATCAGTTACCTATAATTTAATCAAACATTACCAAGACTAAACCAGGAAACTACTACTAACTTGAGGATTGTTTGGCACAGAGATAACACTTCACTTCAGTTTTATGTTAAAAAGTTGTTTGAACAATGTGATTTTGACTTAAAGTTTATAGAATTACAGCTATAATTTTGGATAATCAAAAAATCTGGAAGAAATTTCAAAACACTATTTCTCTATTTTCCAGGAGCAAGTCCAAATGCAAGAAAGGAAAATTCCATATTTGTAAGAGGACTAGCAGACTAATTAGCAGAACCGTTCACAATCCTATTCATTATTTGGGAAACTGGAGCTGATAATATTGTACTTTGTATGTACAGCATTCCACCTGGGTATCTGGTGTCTCAACCTCAAACCATCAGCTACACACACCCCCGTGTTCACCATATCCCTGGATATATTTTGGTATTGGGGAACAACACATTGTGCTGATCCCATATTACTTATTAGCTAAAATTCAAACAAGCCTTTCAGACTGTTTGCTCCTTAGCTGAACATTAAACACATGGCATCACTGCTAAAACCTGCATCATTTTCCCCACACAAAGAATGCAGGGAAAAGAAAATCATTAACCTACAGCAGAGACAGATGTTATGGTATTAAAGTTTATCTTTTCAGCTTAAATTAAGCTCATTCAGAAAGATATCAGTCTGATTGTTGATATTTCATAATGTACATGTTTTTGTGGGATTAAATTGGAAAAAATAAACAGATTTGACAAAAAAATATTTTGTGTGCCGAACAGAATATCTCAAGCACATACAAAACCAGGAAAGCCAAAATAAGATATTTACATTTTGCATTAAATGTTTCCCTATCAACCAACGCATGAAGGCAAATTACTGTCTGGCCTTAAACCAGTTCCTTATTCCCTCACTGGAAAACCATTCCCCTGTGTGTAAAACTAAATTTTCACCATCCTCCAAGAGATTATTTGTTCAGCCAACTATGAAACTGAATTCTTCTTACAACTTTGTTCTTTGGTAGGAGGAACAGCTAGTATAAGGAAGTATATCTGTGGGGTTTGTACCTTTGCCGTTTGTGTGGTATCAGCTGGTTAATGGAGATTAGAGATTTTATGAACACTTCACTTTGGTTGCAGACATGTTTAAATGGTGGGAAGTGCTTCGGGCAGTGATAATGATCAACATCTCGGGGTCAGTTTACACATGATCACAAGTCTGCTGATAGTAACGGCATCCTCTTTTCTCGGATTAGCAGTTTTCCCCAACTTAATATACATCTGTCATCTAAACTCCTGAAAGTATAACAAACTAATGTTTTAAATAATGAATCATTTCTATGTGTTTACTACATTAACAGGTGGATTATTCAGACACCACAACTGTTATGATCCATATCTTTACAAAACAAATAACGTCCAATTTTGTGCGCTTAAAAAACATCCGTGTTGCCAGATTTTCAATGTATTTGTTATTGAAACACAGTCAGGCTTCTTCAATTACATGTCTTTTCTAAATGCTAATTTATTGTTGAAAATGACTCAATGAGTTGTATGTGTCCAGTGTGTTAAAGACTTCTTTATAGAAGAATAATAGCTATTTATGTCATTGTTTTTTTCCGTTTGCAATGAGCAGGATAAAGGAAGCATGACAGTTAACCGTGTAAAAGCAAAAGGTGAAGTTCTATTAGCTAGTGTCAACAAAAAAGGAACAGAATAAGTATTAAACAGAAATTTTACCTTTCTGTCGACACTGGAGGAATGATTAAAAAACGAGAAGTTATTTGACTTCCATTTGGCAGTTGTGCCACCAATATAAAATTCAAATGGCAAAATCATCAGGAAAGAAACTAATCTGACAGGAAAGAAACATGCTGCAATGGAATTGATATAAGAAATGTGACACATGGAACAAGGGATTCAAACAGACACCTGTAATTTCAAACTAATAACAGTTCAGAATAAATAAAAGGTGTTGTCTTTTGCTAAGCTCAGTACTACTGCAAGTGTAGTAAAAAGATCGTTTATGCATAATCTTTCCATAAAAACTACCAGTACTAAAACAATAATGTGCAGTATCCTCAGTTTACATTTCCCACAGAAAGTATACCCGACCCTGTGTTTTTTTCTTTAACTGCATCTCTTTCCTAGACGAAGCCATTGATTAAGCTTCCATTACCTTTGTGTTCTCTAATCATTTTCCAATGAAAAGATGCTGGCCTAATGTGTTTTTGTTAATCTGTGTCTCTTTCCTGAATAGAGCCATGGAGGTTGCTATTGGCATTTTTACCTTCTCTCCGGGTTTGTCTTTCAATAAAAGATAAATCTGACAAACTCCTTCAGGTCTCAGCTGGGTTCATTTCCTTGATAGTGCCATTTAGGAAGCTATTACTGCATTGCTTTTGTGTTTTCTGCTGGCCTTTCATTCCCAAAGAAAGTACCTCTGGCCCGGTTCTTCAGTATTTTTTTCTGGACTACTTCCTCTCTCTCTGCCTCCAACCAGTCATGGCAGATGGCCACTCATACTGAGCCTGGATCTTCTGGATGTTTTTTTCTATCAAAATGGAGTTCCTCTCTACTTTTGCATCATGCTTTCTCATTATATTAGGTTACTGGAAAGTCAATAGCCCCTTTTAAAAAACATTCGAGGCAGCATTAAGGTGTGTTTTTTCCATGTGTTTTGTGAAATGGCTGATTTAGTGAGGGTATTTGATGTAAGCCCGCCTCTGTTTTACCCCGAACTTGCGCAAATTAAGTACGTAGCCCCGCATCAGCTGAAATGTATGAGGCCAAATCTGTGTCGGGGGTTCAGGGAGTAAGATATTGATGAGCTGTGGTTTGTGAGAGTCAGTCGCAGGATCTAAAAGCGTAAACAAGACTCAGAAGTGATGTATGACGAAAAAAGTGAGAAGGTGAGATTTGTTATTCAAATTTCCATCATTTGCTCGGCCAACAACAGGATTTCTACAATGAATTTGTCCGCCATTACAGTGTTGAAAATAATGGTATTTTGAGAATTCAGACAGAATTTTTGCATATTGCTGACGTCATTACAGCACTACTCCTCCAGTAATCCAGCACTGCCTGTTTCATGTCTGAAAGCTCACAGCTGTGCGGGTTATCGCCATTTCGACTTGTAATCTAAGAGACAGCTTGTCTGCTGGTTTATGATGGAAATGTTTTGTAAAATTGGTTAATGGCTCGGTGCAACTGGCTAGGTTTCCATCTTTTTCATTTAGCATTTTATAAATAACTGAATTTGGTTGTACTGTAACACTCAGACAGGCTTGAACTGTATGAAATTGGATCTAAATGTGACTGGTTTCGAATAAATCTGCCTGATATGAATTTGGTAACATGTAATTGCGTAGGACTTGCATTGTTAAGTTAAGTGGTCAGGATAAGCGGGAGGCATTTTTTCTCCCACAATTGAAAGTATAAGACACGACAGCACCTTTTCATTTTGAGACAATACTTGGGTGAAAATAAAAAAGGTCAAAAAGAAATCTACACTCATATTACAGAAAACTGGTGACACTGTGTTAGATGGTAAAGATAATAGAGCATAGTTTAAAGTTTTGTGGTTTAAGATATGTTTAAGATAAACAGACTGAATTAATGAATGCCAATTTAAAACTCTACGTGGACATAGCAAAATATGTAATATTATTTTTTAATTTTCATACCAATATTAATGTTAAAATGACATCTAGGGATGGTGATCACTTCAGGCTACAATTCCCAGAGGTTTTATTTCTACAAATATCTATGTTTAAATAAACAACTTTTTATCCAACATGAATCAGCTACAACTCAGCTAATTTATAATGACAACTTTACACAGTTTCACAAAATCATCTTGGCCTTTTTTATGAATATGAGGGAAATGATCTGCCTATTTCAGCTTTCTAACATTTATAATTGTATACTTTTGAAAAAGTCATCTTTTAATTCCTATAACTCTTAGGGAACGACTCTTGGGGAAACAAACACCACTGGGACTCAGCCAATGCCCCTGTTGATCTGTACGGTATCTGTGCCCTTTGACTGTGCCTGTCTACAGAAGTGGGAGGAGAAGGAGGATGAAATGGCTGTACTGACCACCATGTAAACATTACATCACCCTTAAAGGCAGCCTGCCACCCAATGATTCCCTCAGATTCCTAACAGTCAGCCTCCCGATAACACCCAAGTTCCTTCCTGAATAATAACAATTGAGAACTCACCTTTAAGGCTGTTTGTTCTGGGTTCAGCCCTTGAACATTGACTTAATCTGATAATATGGAACAAAAGAAAATTTTGCAATACTTTGTTCTTGATCCTTGAATTTCACCAAGTCATAAAAAATTTCACAGAGAGCGTGCTGGTGTCCTTGTGGACTTACTAAACATGTAAAGTGCACAATAATAGCTGGAAAGTCTGCAAAGCTTGTGTTATCAGATTCAACACCACAGCAAGTGTGTGGTTGTGTGTGTATGGTAGGGGGGGAAATCTTGGGGAGTGGCTTCCGCATCAGCCATGTTACCATATTAACCAAGGGTGGGTAGGTTTAGGCAGGTGTCCCTTAAAAAGAGAACAAAGGGGAGGAAAATTTCAAAAGATGGAGGTAAAAGTTGAAAAAGTACAAAAAAAAAACTGGCTTCAGGTTTCCAATATTTAAAAAAAATACTTTTAACAGACAAAGAATTTGCCAGGACTTCAGCTGTGGGTAGTTTATCAGATGTTTAAAAAGGATTGTTGCATCCAGGACCAGAGTCTGTTACTGTGGGCTGGGCTTTTTTAACTGCAACAGTTGTGAAAATAAAATGATCTTGTGTCTCTTACTGTCATTTTAGTTTTATTGGACATTTAAGTAGGACTTAACTAAGAACTGGTGAGCTACATCCTCACCACTGTAACACACTGCATTAATTCATCCGACTGGAGGTAGAGTCAAAAATCCACTTGAAACTTATGTTCTTGTTTTTTTTTTCATACGTTGTTCACAAGGTTTTTCTCTCCAACTTCAAAGATAAAAACGAAGTACCAAACCCAGTTGCTAACATGTATTTTTGTTATGTGATATCAGACCAAAAGCAAAATTAATTGAGCTCACTGTGGAGTTCAGAGGTGAAACCCATTCTCTACAGCGAAGTATGGTAAATTGCAGTGCAAATAGAAGACTAGTTAGGGTTATAGTCCCTATGTTTGATAAGTGGAAAGCTATCGGCCATGATGATCCATCTGCTTTGCACTAAAATTATCAAAAGAACTAGCTCTGATAGTGAGACACAGATAAAGTAAAACCTCAAGGGAGGGAAAGTTGTGCTGAAATTCTACACAAACAGCAGTGTGGGACTTGTGAAGTTGTGCGTTTTGACCCTAACTTGTAAGTGATTACTACTTACTGTTATAAAACAAAACTATTGTTTCCCGGTTCATATAACACATAAGAATAGGTACTGCATTGCCATAAAACCAATAGACTTTCGATTATGAATCTAAGAAATAAATGTTCAGATCAATATTGCATTATTGTCTTATGTATTAAGTACATATACACTATATTGCCAAAAGTATTGGGACAGATTAAGAATAGGATGTCATCAAACTTCATACAAGTAGACAGACAAACACTTTTGGCAATATAGTGTATCTAGTGTAACTAACCTTGAGAAAATACCACTGTTTCAGGTACACTTCTTCCAAATGTTGATTAAATAATATAACATATTGATCATGTGTTTATAATATTGTATCCATGACATTTATTTTTTGATATTTTGACTCTGATACATAGACTAAGCCAAAGATATTAAACACACACTTACTTTATCAGTTGTTTTTAGGAGCTTACTGAGCAGAACATCAGTGTGTCATTCTCATTTTTATAGAGTAATGCTGGGATTTGACAAGCTGATATTAACTTGGTGTCAGCTCTGGTTGCTAGCCAGCAATGAGCTGCTTAACAGATAATGTGCTTATGCATTGCCAACTGTAGTTTCAAAACAGCATTACTTTGGTGTTGGGACCCCGGCCATGGGGACAACATGAATGGCCAGTACGAGCTTATCTGGAACTTTCAAAATAAATTGCATTAACCTACTTCCAGCACAGCCAGAAACGGAATAACAGCGGACTTCCCGTGACATCAATGTCTGAATAAAAACCCCGCTTTTGCAACAAACTGTCCTCTTCCACATGGGTCCCCAGAGGACCTGGACAGAGGGACACAGAGAGCTAATGTCTCTTTGCTGGCAAACAGACATAACTCTTCAAACTGGGTCCAAGAGTGTCATACGATCATGCTATCATATGCACTACGTTTAGTAGGAATTAATTGGTGTTTGTGTATCCGGTATTCATTCATGAACAGGGTAATTAAGGTACAAGCGTTGCTTGACTTTCTCTCTGAGGTCTACAGAAGCAAACTGTGTTCCAGAGAGTTCCCAGCAGAGACCCTGTCTCTACGACGCCGAGTGGAGCAGTTTTCCCGGTCTGAAGGAAGGACAACGGGACCGCATCACCGTGGTTACAGCTATAACGTGCAGTTTGCCCGGCCGACAGAATGAGCCGCCCCCCCCTCCATAGCTACGGAGGTTAGCTGCAAGTTAACCCTTTGTTCACTGTGGATGCTTCCTTCAACTTTGTCGCCTGGACAACATTTCCTCAGCATGGTTCACGTAAGAGGTTGTGTTTTGGGCAGAGAGAAGTAATTTATAATGAAATAATCTAAAAATTTTTCGTTTTATGACGTTTGGTTTTGTTTGTGTTAAAACTCAGCCATCTTAGTGCTAGCAGATTATCTGCTCAGCACACGTGCTCAGTTTGTGTGTTCTGTGTTTGTTTTTTAAGTTAAGACAAACTTTATTTAAAGGTTGATTTTAAACACAGAAGATCAGCCGTCCTCGCTTATGCATTTTAATCCTTTTACTAGTGGTATTTTAAAGCTATGTGTTTGTCCTGATAATAAGCTATAAGCTTCTTTTGCTAGCTCCAACTGCTAACAGCTAAGAACATGTGCTTGCCTGCTAAAGATCATTTACCCAAAAAGGGTGTTAGTTTTCAATCTAGAAAACATTTCCCTAAATATTATTTTACTAAACTTGAAAACTAAGTAAACACCATTAAGCCCCATCTCTCCAGAAAGATTTGGTTCTTATTCAAAATAATATTTCTTTGTAAGTCGCTTGGGGTATGTCTCTATCAGTTTTGCACATCGAGAGACTGAAATTCTTGCCCATTCTTCCTTGCAAAACAGCTCGAGCTCTGTGAGGTTGGATGAAGAGCGTTCGTGAACAGCAGTCTTCAGCTCTTTCCACAGATTCTCGATTGGATTCAGGTCTGGACTTTGACTTGGCCATTCTAACACCTGGATACGTTTATTTGTGAACCATTCCATTGTAGATTTTGCTTTATGTTTTGGATCATTGTCTTGTTGGAAGATAAATCTCCATCCCAGTCTCAGGTCTCTTGCAGACTCCCAACAGGTTGTCTTCCAGAATGGTCCTGCATTTGGCCCCATCCATCTTCCCATCAATTTTGACCATCTTCCCAGTCCCTGCTGACGAAAAGCAGGCCCAAACCATGATGCTGCCGCCACCATGTTTGACAGTGGGGATGGTGTGTTCAGGGTGATGAGCTGTGTTGCTTTTACGCCAAACATATCGTTTTGCATTGTGGCCAAACATTTCGATTTTGGTTTCATCTGACCAGAGCACCTTCTTCCACATTTGATGTGTCTCCCAGGTGGCTTGTGGCAAACTTTAAACGAGACTTTTTATGGATATCTTTGAGAAATGGCCTTCCTCCCTCCCTGTTGGATGGAGTAAGAGGGAGTCAGGTTTAGCCTAAACCGGCTCAGTTATGGTTGAGGTGCAAACACACCCTCCATTTCTGCTACCTGTATGACCCCTTCTCTTTTCCAATGGTTATAATCAATCTGACAGAGAGAGGTATCCCAATCCTTGTGGTTTTTAGTATAACAATGACCATCAATGGGACCGTTTGTGGGGTGCCTTGAAATTACATTGTTGGAAATAAGCGACGTTTAACTAAATAATCTGAACTGAAACTATCTGTGTAGTTATGCTGCTATAGGCTTAGGCTGCTGGAGGACATAATGACCACTTTCACCCTCTTCGCTACATTCTCACACTACTCTCTAATTTTGTATTATTTGCTGTTATTTCAGCTTTTAACTTTGTTCTCTCTCTTTTCTCTTCCTAGAAGCTACACCTGGCCTGACTCTGTGTCTACCTGTGACACCTTTCTGGAGAGGGGCATCGTCCGAGCTTCTGCTGGCAAAAACTTAATGCTCACCCTCTACTGATGATCCACATGACCCTGTCTTTCAGTATTTAACCCTTTCTCTCTCCTAGACATAGCTACTGACTGAGCTTTTACTGTAACTAACTCTATGTGCTCTCTTTCAGACTCTATCCTTGAAAACTGGCTCAGAGTTTATATGTTCTTTCTTTCTAGGTGAAACAACTAAAGGAGCTACATCCATTAACATTTACTTTTCCTTCCCATAGAAAGGACTCCTGGATCAGTGCTTCTTTGTTCTCTTTGTGTCTCTGCTCTGTTCTCTCTAACCCCCAGTCGGTCGTGGCAGATGGCCGCTCACACTGAGCCTGGTTCTGCTGGAGGTTTCTTCCTGTTAAAAGGGAGTTTTTCCTCACCACTGTAGCTACATGCAAGTTTTTAGAGCACAGAGGGGCAGCAGACTCCTCACTTTTTAGGACATTCTAGGACAGGTTTAAACGAAACCTTACTGGCTTTTACTTCAAGTGACAAATTTTTTTTTCATTGTTAACTGAATAATGCTTTGTTATGTCATGAAGCACTTAGATAAGCACTTAGATAAGATTAGAAAAACAATTATGGTTTTGTATGAAGAAGCACAATAAATTGCTTTGTTCCAAAGTCGAGCTTTATTGTCTTCTTACAGAATCAGGTTTAAATATTTAAAAGTGAGCCCTGATGGTACTCTGATGCAGCAGGCTTAAAGTATGTTGCTCTCATTTCAGTTTAAATCATGAAAGCAATCAGAACAGAATCATCTTGGGTTAGACCAGCAATGGGATGCTCTGCTTTGTTTCTACTAGATGTTTGTAGAGATTGTTTCTCAAGTATGAGTTTTAATACAGTCAGATAGTGGTGGCACACCATAGGAAAAAAAAAATGTAATAAATAAAAAAAAATAATTAAATAAATTATAAAACTATTATAGCAGAAAATGTAAACATTGAATATACTTATTCATTCACTTTATTGTCACTAGGTAATTATCTGTGTAACTCCCCTTAGACTCAACCTGATGGGACATCAAGAGTAAGTACAAAAAAGACTTTTGTTTTGCTGTGCATGACCTCCTAACATGTTGCATTTATTCACAACACATGCAAATATTTCTTAGTAAAAGAAAAAAGTAATTTCTGCATTCAGCTATGAAGACCGTTTGCATTGGTGTGACTTTCCGTTTATGCATGTGTAGTTAAATTTAAGAGCTAGATCCTCTCTGCTAACTTTCTCTTTTAAAATGAGGAAGCTTAGCTTCTGATGCAGATAGAAACATTGCAGCACCGAAGATAGCATTCTTCTCTTTTCATTTACCACAGCACATTCACCACAGCGCTCGGCACCTACTTATTGTGTTTTGTTCTAAGAGGACTTCCTGTGCCCACACAGAGACCTTTGATAAGGGACTCAGATGACACTAAGGATGTTAAAGTAAAGCAATGTCTCACGCTTCATCCCTCCAGTAAATTAAGGTCAAACAGCGGAAGACGAACGCCACATGTCAGCGGCTCGTAACTCAACACAGGCATCACTTTAACTGATTATGAGCCATTAATAGGGGCCATGAAAGCTTGGCCAGCTGTAACACAACTTTCTTCATTGTGTTATTCTTATCTTTGTTTTTTTCTATTTGATAAGAAACACATTTTTCAGTTGTTACTTTTACTAAAGCTGCAGTATACATTAGTTCGATCAGTCAGAGTTTAATGCAATTTATCTTTTACTAGCAAGTCATTTACTTCCACAGACAGCTGACATACTATGCTTGAAATATTAGGGGAATAGTTCAGATTCTTGTCCTATGGTGTTCATATTGGCGGTGAGTAACAATCAGTAGGCAGTAGAAGTGCTCTGAATCATCTCAGTTTGGAGAAAAAAGGATGCCTTGACCATCGATCAGCGTGGGGACAATTCCAAAGCAGATCTTAAAAACAACTTTAATATCATATTTAAACCATCATCATTTCACATCACATTGTTCTTTAAAATCTATGTATATGGTTATTTAGAGTGAAGACTGTGTCGAGCCATGGTCCATTACAGGCAAGTAGGGAAGGGTACCTTTCACATTTGAACCGATATGGAACCGATACTCGGTACCTGGGAATAGATACAGGTACTCAACCGTCAAACAAAATTCAACAGAAGCTGCTATCTGAAGTTTCTTTAGTTGAATAAATACAGACACATGATTCATGAAAATGAGCTGGGTCTAAAAATATCCCGACTGCCTCCAAAAATGTCTGCATAGCTCTGGCTATGAGCTTATTTGTCTCCAGGTATCAGCCTCCTATTCCGCTGTCCAGCAGCTGCTATCAGACGCCACATCAGAGTCTATGAAAATGACTAACCTGGTATTTACTGCCTCTCTCTCTTGCTGCGCTGCAGAGCTTGACAGCTGCTAGCTGCAGATACCCATCACTGTACACTGTGCTTGCCATTAGAGCTTCCGCATGAAGCTGGTGGAAATAGGGCTCAAAAGAGCACAAATCCAAACCTGATCACACTTCAGTCTGCTGAACTGTGGTGAGAAGAGTGAAAGTGGAGGGAGTAGTATAAATGTGACTGAAGAGAAAGACAACACTGAAGAGTTTGGTATTGGTAACTAGTATCTTTCTGCTGTTGTGACTCATGTAAATAAAGTCCTAAAATGATACAAGTAAGTTTGACAGTCAATGTATCAAGAAGCTATTCTCAGTTTAAAATTAGACCTTAAGCTCGTACTGTGTCTGATTTTTACCTTCACTTTCTTCACAGCTTAAGCAAACCATCTTTTCTCAACTGCTTGAATAGGAATCTCTCAATTCATTACAGAAGGTTTAAACTTGTTTTCTCTCAACAGCTACATAAAATGTTAAATCTTGCTAGTCGAAACAGAGGTTTTATTTCAGAACACTTTTTAAAGAAGTCAACTGCTAAGACATTTCGTAACATATCTAAGATCTTAAGGCTATAAAAGGCATTGCCATGGTGCCAAAAGTGAGAATTTATTTAAAGTGGAGCTGCAACATTTTCTGGAACAGAGACAACAAACTTCAAAGTTATCAAACAAATTTTAACTCTTTCGACCAGTCCAGTTATTGTTAAGAAAAAGCTGATAAATAAATCAAATTGTGTTCATTCCTTTGTCCCTGGTTGCATTTGTCATAAAATGTACACTAATGAGGCACAACATTTTAATAGGTGAAGGAAATAACACTCATGGTACCTTTTCAAACTGCATCTCAATACATGAGAAAATCTTCAAAAAGTAAAATTATTTCTGTAATTCAATTTAAAAAACAGTCATATTTAGCAGTAAATAAATGTGTTTGGTAGAATATTTCTTTGTTGTAACAATCCTTCTTGGCAATGAATGCCATAGCACTGGAAAGTCTCCTTATCCACACTTAAATGGTGCCACAAATGTAAATTCAGACGCGCTCACTGACACGCACACATTCATACATCGATACGCAGATGGGTGGGCGATTTGAGGTTAAGTGCCTTGCCCAGGGGCACATCAACATGTGGCAGGAGGTAGCATGACAACCACTCTTCTCACAGACCCACAGTCGTCAGAACATACGTGGCTTATGCCAATAAAAAATTTGCCAAATTCTCGTTGCCAATGTCAAACAGCTTTTGGTGGAGGCAGTGTGATGATAGGGCACAGCATCTCCCTTACTAGAAAAACAAGGCTTGTCGTCATTGGAGGCAATCACAATGTAGACAAGTATCAACATGAGAATGTGCTCGCATCTCAATCCCATATCTCTACTTTTAGGGAGTAAACTCCTCCCAAGATGTCAACTGCATCCAGTCCTGACCTCCTCAACTCCATTGCCTAATTTGAGACAAATGTTGGTTGAGGAATAGGATGCAATCTACTGGTCTAACCAGCTGTGACCAAGCTGGTGACCAGTGGCTCAGTGGGTAGAGTAGTCATCTTGGAGTGGGATAGTTGAGGGTTTGATCCCACCTTCCCCTTGTCACATGTCAATGTGCCCCTGGGCAAGGCACATAACCTCAAATTGCCTACTGATCTGCTTATCAGTGTATGAATGTGCGTGCGATCAGTGAGTGAGATTGGGTGAAAGTGGCAATACAAGCGCTTTGATTGGTCACTATTACTTCAATCCATTGACCAGCTACTGAAGCCCCCGTTTGTGAAACGAATAAATTGTTAAAGTGCTAATATGTTTTGTTTCTAAAGCAAAGGTTGATTCTTTGTGTTAAGCTGAAAGGGACTTATTGAAACACGTATGTTATTCGTTTTTAATTCCTGAGATGTTTGAGTTATTTTGAATATGACTGTTTTTCGGGTTTTTGTGTCTTGACGGGCTCTAAAACATTTTTGGGGCCTTTAAGATTTTTTTTTTTGAAACCTTGATCATGCGGTTTAGCCCTTTTTGGGGGATGAAATGATTTTAAAGAAAGCACAACTTGACGTGCTGATCAAACATCAGGTAAGAGGTATGAACGTCTGGTGATGTGCATTATGAAAAAGGAAAAGGAAATAGAAAACAATTTTTCCCCTTTTATTTACTGTATTTACACTTATATGGGTCATTTTAAAAGTCGGACGAAAAAATTTCTAAAAGAGAAAAAAAACCTAAATCGGGTGTAAAAGAAAAACCCAAAAATTAGCTAAAACTTTTTACAAAGCAAAAAAACAATTTCTTATATCACCCTTTTAGCCATTTCTGATTAACTTGTCCAAAGGCCACTGATAACCATCTCCTGACAATGAGGTCTTTCAGGCTGCCAGAGAAGCCTGCCTCTCATTTACATGAACTGGAGAACTGTGACTCTTTGTAATTCATCTTGCACTGTACATGTACGGCTTTCAGTTACATTCCTGGTCAAAAAGCAGCATGTTTAAGGAATGATAATCTGAAACTTAGCCATCGTGAAAGATGAGAGGGGGCTGAGAGTGGGTGGGATGTCCCACAAAGGAGGGCTTGATTTTTGACTTATACACTCGTATGCAACAAAGCAAGACCTACTGACGTGTGCCTCTCAATTTAAATAATAGTAAGAGAAACGCATTTAGAAAGAGTAGTGGATCAGACGCCATTGCACGTCATTCCAAATCATTACTGTTTTAAGGAATTGCACAAAATCATTGCAGTTGCATTCAATTTGTTCCTCACACAACGCTAATTCTGTTAGTAGTAGAAAATCTCACATTCCTTTGCTCTGATATGCCTACAGAAATGTCACTAGCCTCTAATTTCTACAAGCTGCAAAGGAATGAGAGAGAAAGTGACACAATCAGTGGGAACAGTGAAAAGCTCCATGGTGTGATAAACTTATGCAAAGTGTTGTACTTTTCCTGCTCATTAATGGTTGGGGTTTAAGAGGAGTCATTGCACACATATATAGGTTATACACTATATAGCAAAATGTTGCAGAGTTAAATATGGATCGATGTGAAGAGACAAAGAAGGACAACATCTACTTCTCTACTCATCTACTTCCTTATTCCAGAGTACCTGCAAATATTGTACCTATACAGTGTTGTGAGAAAGCATTTGCTCCCTTTTTTCTGTTTTATTGCATTCTTTGAAACCTAAATGTTCCAGATCACATAGTTTTGTATTTCTCCTTGTGTGGGAAATATAAAATAAAAATCTATTTCAGTGCTTTACTGCTAAACCTGTAGATTACATAAAGAACATAAACTAGGCTGAAATGTCTCAAAATCTCTTTGAGATCTATCAGTCCGGAAAGCACTACAAGTCAGCTCTATGGCTTTGAGACTCCAGCGAACCAAAGTGAGAGCCATTATTCACAAACACTGTAGACCAACAAATTTAAAAAGGCTGATAACACCTGTCATTTTAGTGTGGGAGGTTTCATGGCTAAATTGGACCAGCCAGACAGCTTCCTCTTGTGTCCACAGTTAATCCTGTTGGATGTGGTTCGTCCTTCTTGGTGGTATGCTGACATTACCCTGGATACCGTGGCTCTTGATACATCACAAAGACTTGCTGTCTTTGGTCACAGATGCGCCAGCAAGACGTGCACCAACATTTGCCCTCTTTTGAACTCTGGTATGTCACCCCTAATGTTGTGTGCATTTTAAATTTTGAGCAAAACTGTGCTCTTACCCTGCTAATTGAAGCTTCACACTCTGCTCTTACTGGTGCAAAAGTGCAATCAATGAAGACTGGCTACCCGGGGTGTTTCCCAAATTTTGCCATGAAACCCCCACACTAAAATACAGGTGTTTCATATATTATATTATATTTTATATGGCAGCCCAAACCTCACTGACCCCCCCATGCTTCACTCTGGGCATGCAACAGTCTGGTGGTACGCTTCTTTGGGGCTTCTCCACACCGTAACTCTCCCGGATGTGGGGAAAACAGAACTTCTTCCTCTTGCGTCCACAGTTAATCCTGTTGGATGTGGTTCGTCCTTCTTGGTGGTATGCACCCATAATGTTGTGTGCATTTCATTATTTTGAGCAAAACTGTGCTCTTACCCTGCTAATTGAACCTTCACACTCTGCTCTTACTGGTGCAATGTGCAATCAATGAAGACTGGCTACGAGGCTTGTCCAATTTAGCCATGAAACTTCCCACACTAGAATGACAGGTGTTTCAGTTTCATTGTCCAATCCCCGTAATATAATATATATATATATAAATTTAATTATTATTATATATATATTATATATATATAAATATAATATATATTTATTATATATATATTATATATATATATATATACATATATACACACACTTATTATATATATTATATATAATATAAATTTTATATATTAATTATATATATATATATATATATATATACAGGGGTTGGACAATGAAAACTGAAACACCTGGTTTTAGACCACGATAATTTATTAGTATGGTGTTGGGCCCTCCTTTTGTGGCCAATACAGCGTCAATTCATCTTGGAAATAAATATCAAGTCCTGCACAGTGGTCAGAGGGATTTTTTTTGCGGGATAGTGGCCAGGTCACTACGTGATACTGGTGGAGGAAAACTTTCTGACTCGCTCCTCCAAAAACCCCAAAAGGGGGTCAAAAATATTTAGATCTGGTGACTGTGCAGGCCATGGGAGATGTTCAACTTCCTTCATTTTCATCAAACCAATTTTTCATCACCCTTTTTGTGTGTATGGTGCATCGTCATCCTGATACACGGCACCGCCTTCAGGATACAATTTTTAAACCATTGGATGGACATGGTCCTCAAAAATGGTTCGGTAGTCCTTGGCAGTGACGCGCCCATCTAGCACAAGTATTTGGCCCCAAGGAATGCCATGAATGGGAGCCCAAACCATCAGATCCACCCCCATGCTTCACTCTGGGAATGAAACAGTCCGGGGTGGTACGTTCTGGGGGCTTCTCCCACCGTAACTCTCCCGGGTGGGAGAAACAGTAAAGCTGGACTCATCAGAGAACAATACATGTTTCACATTGTCCACAGCCCAAGATTTGCGCTCCTTGCAACATTGAAACCGATGTTTGGCATTGGCATGAGTGACCAAAGGTTTGGCTATAGCAGCAAGGGCCGTGTATATTGACCCTGTCGAGCTCCCGACGGACAGTTCTGGTGGAAACAGGAGAGTTGAGGTGCACATTTAATTCTGCCGTGATTTGGGCAGCCGTGGTTTTATGTTTTTTGGATACAATCTGGGTTAGCACCCGAACATCCGTTCGGGTGCTAACCCGAACGGATGGACAATGAAACGTTTCAGTTTCATTGTCCAACCACTGTATATGTACTCACACTACCAGTCAAAGTTTCAGAATGCCCTTCACATAGATTCTCACTGAAGGGTTGAAAACTCTGAATGACCACACATGGAATTATGTAGCAACCAAAAAATAGTAAAATACCTTTTAATGTGTTTTATACTTTAGTTTCCTTAAAGTAGCCGCCCTTTGCTGTAATGACTGAAACATTATCCTTTGGCTGTCTCTCAATGAACCTCTTGAAAGTTCTTTCAAGACTTTTTGGAAAACCATTTCAGGTGACCACCTCATGAAGCTCAGGCAGAGAACGTTAAGAGAGCAAAGCAGTAATCAGAGCAAAGGGTGGCTATTCTGAAGAATCTAAAATATGAACATATTTATATCACACTTTTTGTTTACTACATATTGTCATGTGTATTCATTCACAGTTTTGTTGCCTTTGGTGAGATTCTACAATGTCAATAGTCATGAAAATAAAGAGATGCATTTGACGCTTTTAAAAACCCCAATTTTCTTATTTTGGGTGATTGGTTGTTACTTATATGTAAAACCAATCTTATACACCGATTTTATCAACCTCCACAAAGGTTTGAAAATTACCCACTGTCCCCTTTTGCTCTGCCGTGAGAGAGAGCAGACTGACAGATCCACCCACCAGGTCATGTATGCAGGTGTGTAGTTCACAACCGTTGACAACATAAGATTGAAACACTGAAAGTGTGTTGTCACCTTATGACACCTGACAATGTCAGTTATGATAAAAATCAGTATCGACCAAAATCGGAATCGGCAGGTCAGGCAATCAGTGATTGGCCAGAAAACTGCAATCGATGCACCCCTACACTCTACAAGAAAATCCGAAAGACAAAGATCCAGCCATTACTTTGTGACTTTAATTGGGTTATGCATCCAAAGCACACCCGCACATCCACCAATGAACACCCTAAAATACACAACAGTTTTGGAGTGACCAATTTAAAGTCTAGATTTAGATCAGATTAAGATTTTACACTGGTTAGGCTTGAAACTCTCCAGGGTGTCTGAATTAAAACAATTCTGCCAAGAAGAGTGGGCCAAAATTCCTCCGCGTTGCTGCCAAGAGTTGCACAACTAGTTATTAAGTTTAGTGGGCACCTAGTTTTTCACATATAGGTTCTGGTTGGTTTGGATAGCTTTTTTCCCTTAGTCAATGCAATTATCATTTGAAAACAGATTCTTGCTTTTATCTTTTATGTAATCTTTGTTCGATTTTAAAATTAGTTTGATGTTCTTAAAGATGCAAGTGTGACAAACAAGCCAAATCATAAGAAATCTGTAAGGATGAACCAATTCATCCTCAAAAGAAATCTAGATTTGACAAACATTCAAATGTCATGCAAGGTTTTGATAAAATATGTGTTTGTGATAATTTTGGCCAGGTTCAGGTCAATTTGTACCCCCAGTTCCTACCCAGCCCTTACTATTTCACCCAGACCTCCTAATTCACACACACCTGTAAACAAACAATCTCGGGCCACGTCTTCAACCAACATGTACCAGCTCATTTCTCTTGATTTGGGCCTGTTTACACTTATGGAATAAGTATACACAGGTACTTGAAGGTGGGTAAGAACTGAAGCATCATGTGGAGGAAAAACCTCTTGGCAAGAAGTTGCGGGAAAAAAGGACCAAAACAGCAAATTTACAACACGGCAAAAGGCAAAATGAGCAGCATCCACTTTTTTCTTTACAAGTGAATTTTATTTGTTCTTATTGAACCGACTAACATTAACACTACTGCAGAGGAAAAAATTCTCAGTTAATAATTTGATAGAAGAGCGTTTGGTTGTATGAGGAGTATGACGACATTTGCTGTTTTTGAAAGTGGAAAATGCTACAATGGCCTGTGTGGAAAATGTCAGTATGCAAAAGAATTTCAAAACATGGAAGCTAAATATTTCCCTTTTTCTATTCAACCTCTTTTGTAAGCATTTGTATCCAAATTTGCATTTTATCTAATATGAAACTGAATTTACAAATAGTAATTTCAACAATAAACTGAATAAATTCTGATTCAGCTTATTTTATAATTGTTCAAATATGGAAAGATTCTGTCCTCTTTCCTACATGTTTCTATCATCTGAAATGAGCTGTGAGGATGGGAGGTATAAACATACATATGAACAGCCTGAGCAAGGTTGTTCTGAAAAGACATAGATGGAACATTACCTATTGTCTAAAATACATGAAATAGGGTTTAAAAGTAAGAGGCGAGAAGCCGTTTGGCTAAAAAATCCAATCCACATCCAGTGTTTGGACAAAAGAGGAGATACGCTTTCGGAGATGGAAATATGCTATTAAACACAAGAAGGTGGATTGAAATGTATCGAAGAACTGTCAGAGATTATATCTGTTTTATTTAGCTTTTTTCAGCATGACCTAATTGCCGTTACTCTTTAAAGAAGACACTTCAAGCACTTCATGTTGAAGACCTTATCAAAGGAACAGCAACGTTTAAAGTGCTGTATTTGTTAAAACAAGAAAATCCTGTTTTCTGCGTCTCACTCAACCAATAAAACCTGATCCTCCAATTCTGAGATATGCAAGTAAGAATTAAGTGAACATTATGGCTGAAGAGCAAAGTAGACTGTTATGTTAAAGTCTAAATGTCTTTCCATCTCTTAACCCTTAAAACCAGCTGTGTTCCTGTCAAGATTACATTTGCATGGGTAAGCCCACGATGCACATCATTGCCCAGCGTTTTTGGTCTTCATAGAAGCTGACTGAATTAAAGGAACCATGCAGTTTCACTTCCCCATCAAAGATGATACAGGTATCAGGATTTTTGCATGTCAGAGGAAAATAAATTTTCAATTCAATTCAATTCAGTTTATTTATATAACGCCAATTCACAACACATGTTGTCTCAAGGCACTTCACAAAACAGGTACATACATTCCAATTAATCCTAATCATTGAACAGTGCAGTCAGATTCTGGTTTTTTATTCAAATTTGGAAAAAGTTTTTTTTTATCCCAAAGGGAACCCCGCAGATTGCATCCAGTCAGTGACTTGCAGCATTCACTCCCCGGGGGAGCATGTAGAGACAGTGGACAGTCCCCCTGCGTTGACTTTTCAGCAATCCCTCATACTGACAAAGCATGTAGCGGGGCAGTGGAGAAAAAAACTCCCCTTACTCCCTTTTAAAAGGAAAAAAACCCCCACAGAACCCGGCTCAGTGTGAGGGGGGCCATCTGCCACGACCGGGCGGGGGTTAGAGAGAACCCGAGCAGAGACACAAAAAGAACAAAGAAAAAACTGATCCAGGAGTCCTTTCTATGGGAAGGAAAAGTAATTTTTTAATGGATGTAGCTCCTTTAGTCGTTTCATCTAGAAAGAAAGAACAGATAAACTCTGAGCCAGTTTTTTAAGGGTTAAAAGTCTCGAAGAGAGACACATAGAGTTAGTTACAGTAATGCTCAGTCAATCGACATGTCTAGGAGAGAGAAAGGGTTAAACACTGAAAACAGGGGGCCATGGGGGATCATCTGTAGAGGGTGAGCATTAAGTTGTTGCCAGCAGAAAACTCGGACGATTCCCCTCCCGAAGGTGTTACAGGTTTGAACAGATTCAGGCCAGGTGTAGCTTCTCGGGAAGAGAAAAAGAGAAAAGGAAAAAAAGTTAAAAAACTGAAAAACAAACAAATAATGCAAAAATTTTGGAGAGTAGTGTGGGGAATGGTAGCGAAGACGGGGAAAGTGGTCATTATGTCCCCCAGCAGCCCCAAAACCTATTGCAGCATAAAAAAAAAGAGATAGGGCCCGGATAACCCAAGCCACTCTAACTATAAGCTTAATCAAAAAGGAAAATTTTAAACCAAAAAAAAAAAAAAAAATTAAAAAAGGCCCCCACTGATGACCATTGTTATACCACAAACCACAACGATTGGGATACCTCTCTCTGTCAGATTGACCATAACCATTGGAAAAGAGAAGGGGTGATACAGGTAGCAGAAACGGCGGGTGTTTAAATAGTTTGTGTACCTAAAAATGGGAAAAAAGAAGAACTATTGTGAGCTGAATGCCATCATCATTTAAAACTGATGTCCAAAAAAAGTCTAAATGTGCATGACATCGGAAGGTGCTTCATCCAAGAGTCTTTGAATCAGTCGGGGAACTTTTAAACCAGGAAACATTGAGGTACTTGGAAACTTCAGGTAAACATCACACGTCTAACATCATTCCTCTCAAAAAACCTCTAACAGTAGATGGTTTGTGGTGCAAAACTTTCCCAGCATCTCTGCCTTGAGGCATGCATGAACTGGACACAGAAGTCAAATTTTATCGTTAATTATTGATCAGTTTCCTTTTTTCCCCCCGTAATTCCACAGATATCATCGCATGACGTATCAGTAACATCGTGACAAAAACTGCCTCTTTGTTATAAATATTTGTTCCGTTTTATTATTTATTTATGGTGAACTGGGTCTGAGTCGAGTCAGTTCCACATTCGTTCAAGTTACCTATGCTGACATCAAGAAACGTTCCATGCCGTTGAACACACAGGTGTTGAATGAAGGGGGGACAGAGTATAGGATTAGCTTTACAGGGTCACTTCACTGTGAATCACTATTGTGCAAAACTAAAAACTTGGATCTTTGCACAGAACTGAATCTTTTGTTACTGCAAATGCTGCATAATCTTTATCAGAGGATCATACATTGTTGTAGTTTATTGGGTGAACTGCTATAAGCTGACTGGGTCTGGAAGACTTTAACAATAACCTTGAGGAAAAATACTAGTTTCGTGATATTTGCACAAGATCTACTTGCTTTTATTTAAAACAGAAAACCAACAGTTACTCCTTCTACTGCTAAAAATATATTTATTCAGTTATCTAAGACATTTTATTGTAATTTATATTTTTGAAACACAGACTTCAATAAACACCCCCACATTTAGTAGTACAAAGAGTGTAACAGCAGGTAGGGGAGAGGATGTACTGCAGAGCTCTATCCTCCATACAGCTGGAGAGAACTGATCCAAGCCTAGCGCTCATTAACCAGTTTGAAATAAGATGCAAAAGTTTTCTAATCGGGTCTAAACTGCCATGTTCCTATCAGCTTTCACATTCTAGCTGAAGTTCGCTTCTAAACTTCAACTCGAAGACCAAAAGGGAGTCCATCCCTCTGTAAAAACGAATTCCTGAGCTGTTCTTTAACTAAAGACACAATTATTGGTTTGGAGATTCTACTGGCTTCGGACCAGACTTGGCTGAAAAGGTGATCTGAGCGGCACCTCATTCCATTCCTGACCCCTTTGCGTTGGCCACACATCTCCTCACATGCCATTCTCAACCTCTCTCACCCCTCCCTCTGTCTCTCACCAGACAAACCAGTGGGACAGGGACAGGTGGGTCTCAGGGAGGCTGCTGGGATGCCTCGGTCTCTTTGTTGTGATAGTTCCCTGCCTGAGAGGTATGAATTTTTCAAATCATTTCACTCGACAAGTCTGGTCAGATATGCAGTTCTGCATGAAAATTGGAGACTTCGCTATCAATTATTTGTCTTATTTGACTAGGTTTTGTGTTTAGAGGGAAGTTTTAGACACATGTATCCATTTTATTGACAGTAAATTTGTCAAACTATGTTGAATCAGTACATTTTTTATATTTTTTCCCCTGCATCCACTTGAGCCCAAATACAATTATAAACTTAATTCTCCGACCTTTATAGTTTAATAAAAACATCTCATTCAACTTCTGAGCACATCTAAAAACACATTAATGTGACTATAAATTTACACAGTTAATTCTCATTACTAGTCCCACATTGTTAACTCCAGTAACCTCTAGCTAAAACTGTATAACTGGTCATTTAACTTACGAATCTCCACTTAATATTGTAAAAATGTATCTACCTATGATAAATTTTGATTTTATTACTAATTTCTAATAAATAGTTCATAATTGTTAAATCTCTCCAGTTCAAATGCAATATATTAGTGAGCGAAGCCAAGCTCATGTTGTTGTTAATCTGGCTTTCTTTGGATGATTTTTTAATTATATACAGTCATGAAAAAATAAGGACACTCCACTAAATATTCAGTTCTTTATTGAGAAAACTATTTCATTAGTAAACGACAAGTAAACAGCAAATATTAACCATGTTTTCCTCATTAACTACTGTTTGTTTACAAGACAAAGGGGCACGTTCTTTCTGACATTGGCGCGATTTCAAAATGAGTTCAAGAGTGTAACATTTTGAAAACGTCCCGGATTCGGTTTTTCGTATAGACAGGAAAAACAGAATCTTCCTGTATGGGGAAGCCCTGGCTTATGCGCAGTTTAATTAAATTTTCTTTAATGGACGCGTACAACATAACGACCGCCGACCAGTTTAAAACCCACAGAAGCCAAAGACATCAACAATACCAATGACAGACGGCATAGAACTTGCTGACTCTTGAATTTGACAACGGTTCTCCATCAATCTCCTAATTTTCTCCCGTTTTCTAAGCAGGCAGTTTTTACGCATGTTGTTGAGTCTCAAAGAACATACCGTCGTGTGACGACTATTAGATCGTAATTAAAACCTCAAATAGATGCATTAACAGGAATAGAAAAACAATCCCATTATAAATGGATCGTTGTCATGTAAACAGGGCCATAGGTTTCAGACAGATCTTCTGATCTGGTGTTCACTCAAAGGTCAACAATCAGGAACACACAAAACTAAATGTCTGAGGTTTGAACAAGACAAACCCTCCTCAAAGCTGCTGAGTAATGATTTTTTTATGTGACTGTGTGGTTTTAGCCTCTAATGGGAATAAATATGGGGATGTTCTAATTTATTCCTAAACAGAAATGAGCATTTTTATTACATATAACAGGTTTTTATTGTCTATTTATATAACTTGAATTTTCAGTATTGTTAAAAGTGATATTAAAAACATCCATAAGTCTAGATATGTTAGAAATCAACACAGGTTGTCATAGACTATCCTGCTTTTATCACATGACTGTAGTATAATTGGATTAGTGTATTTTCTGTATGAATTGTCTTTTGAGTTAATTCTCTCCATTAATTTTAAACTTTTCTGCATATATTTTACAGCTGTAAACATGTCAAACCTTAATGCAATTTTGTATTATCTTTACAAATTCAAATGAATAGACCCTGTGACATTCAATCAAAATTGGCATTGTTTATATGACCAAAATCCCAACAGCGCTGATTTTTTTTAAGTGTAAACATTTCAAATTATATCTGAATAGTATAATTTCTGTATAGTTTCTTTTAATAAATAGCCTATCCCCCGTTAAATCTCTTTGGCTGCATTAGTGACCTGAATCAGTTTGAAGCCAGTTAAAACCTCAAGTTACTTATCTGATCATTGCTTATTTATTTTTAATTTTGTGAAAATAGTGGCCTTTATTTTGTGAGTTGACCAACAAGGAATGGGGTGGAGAGAGAGGGGAAGACATGCAGCAAAGGTCAATGACCCGGATGGAACCCGTGAAGGCTGCATCGAGTAGTGGAGCATCGTGCACCTTACCCATGTCCCACCACTGCGCCCTATCTGATCATTTCTAATTTTAATGAAAAACTTTTACCAAGTTCTGAGCTTATTTACAACTGAAAATATGTCGAGCTTTATCCATTAACAAACATAACGTCCACCATTGTTACACCTCAAGTCTGACTTACTGCATTAACCTGGTGTAAACGAAGCAGCTGTTTTGCAGCATTGTACCCATAAATGTGTTAAACTAAAAGGAAAAAGGTTTTCTTCATGACTATTTAGTAAATCCCACCAATTCAAATGCAGTTTAGTGATGAATTGCAGGCAAAGTGTCTCTAGTTTAAACCTTTTTTTTTGGTTAATAAAAACAATCAATTGTGCAGCTGTTGTAACTGAAACTGTAGGAACAAAACAACTTTTATCTGTTAACATGGTAAACAATTATGTAATAGTCATTTTTCAACATGACTGCAGATACATTTTCCACCTTCAATAAATCTCTCCAGGTTTATTAGTTAACTGCATCGGTTTGAGTCTACCTAAGACTCTAAAGCTACCTGTTTCCACGTTTCATAGTCTAAACTAAGCAAACGTTTTGCAACTAGTAGATGTACCTATATCAAGCTATGATTGAATGCAATATATTCTTCATAACGTCTAATAAATTGTCCACTTTTAAGTCTATCCAATTCAAGCTGTATATTAGTGACCTGCAGGAAAAACCATTTGTTCAACTTCCACCAATATGAACAAAGGAACTTCTTTGCAAAGTTTTTAATCTGCAAACATGTCAAATTATAATGAAATAGTATTAGTATAAATAGTTCAACACTGTTAAATATCTCCAGTTTTAAAGCTACCCTAAATTGTTCAGGCATTTATTGATTATTAAAAACAAAACTTCTATCTGGGCATATGTTCGACTAAAATGTAAGAAACAATAATGTTACAGTAAATGTTTTCCATTAATGACCATAAGTAGCCTACGAACTTTCATTTTCTCCACATTTATCACATTGCATCGATTCGAGCCCAGCTGAAACTCTAAAGTTACAGACTTTTATCTATTGTGACTTAAACAAACCCTTTTTAGCCTCTTTTGTTCATCATTGTACCTGTAAATCGGTCAGATTTCCCCTATAGTTTCTAATAAATAATCAAGTGTGCTGAATCTATTATGGTTTATTAGTTATTTGCCTCAATTAGTCAAACTGAAACTCTAAAGCAACTTATGTACCTTACCTACTTCCCAACCTACTAGAGCCTAAAAGATGCAACTTTTTAGCAGCATGTTTATAGCTGCAAGTCAACTGATTAGTTCACTTTTCTAAAGACACACATGGGTTCATAACAAAAAATAAAAAAAACAAAAATAAGTGTCACGAAAAACATGTTTTCCTCATGACTGTCTAACAGGCAGAATATTTCTAATCCAAACACACTTTAGTAGTGACCGGCAAACATACTGTTCACATCCACCAATACTTATAAACAAAGTAGCATTTTTGTTGCTGTAAATGTTTCCAACCATAATTATATGTTTTCATATACAATTGTAGATAATCGAATATAATTGGATTAGTGTATTTTCTCTCTTTGGCTACCGCCACTGTTAAATATCAGCAGCTTTGCATCAAAGTGAGTCCCGTTCAAACGCTCAAAGTCTGCAGATTTTGTACATTTTTATGGCCGAATTACTGTATTTTTTCCAGTGCAGATGCATCCCTATTAAAACTCTCCAACATATGGGCACAAAAGCTCATATTTGTTCTGACCTCCTCTGTAGTGACATCAGGATGAAGGCATTTTCCACTTAAAAATATAGTTCTTATTGGTCAACTGCTGAATGCAGGTCTACCTGCGGAACAGGTGCAGTCACACCTGTAAGATTAATCCTGGCTTGACCATTAAAAAAATACCCAGCGTTGTTTTCGCTTCTTTTTTCAAAAACAGCAAAATCTAGTTTGAGTGTGAGTAAAATGTTAGCTTAAAGTTTTCTTACCGAGAGGAGATTGCTGAAGACCAGGACAGCCCACAGAGAGAAGCTGAAGCGCAGCAGCGGCTTCATGATGCCGCACTCTTTATTGAGAAAAAATTAATAAAAGTGGTTAAAGTGTCTTTTTTCTTTTATAAGCTGAAAGTTGTCATGTCCAAACTTCTCCCTGGCTTGAAAACGATAACCCTCCTCGTCTGCTCTTCTCTCGGACAGACAGCAGCTACATCAGGAAAGTAAAAAGTACGAGAAGTTTTTCCTCCTCGCTGGTTAACTGAGGGGAGGAGCGGCGGCTGTGCGGGTCATGAAGCTGCCACTCCTCTCATCATCATCAGCAGCAGCAGTTCTTATCGGCGTTATCCAGGCTTCTTCAGGGGGAATTTTCTGCTCTGTAGAAGTTCGAAAAAGAGGTTTCGAGAAACCGAAACGAGTCACCCCGCATGGTCGTCATACTTTTAAGTGAAGGAATGTGGCCTGGGGTCCTTTCAATCTGCAAAGCAGATGGATTCAGGCTGTTTCTGTTGCAGGCTGATCTGCTCTTGACAGGTGATACTGCTGCTGCACTTTGGGTTCACATGAGCACACGAGTGCGTGGAAAGGATTGGTGGGTTTTTCAGACTTGAGTCTGTGGGACAAATGCGTGTCATGGGGCTCCTCATGTGATTCCCAGAGAGGCGTCTGTCTTATCCAAGGGAAAAAAACAAACATTTAATCTGAGTTGAAGATGCATTTCTCTTGTGAGCTAATGTCTTGACCATCTCCACTTCTACTTCTTCTAGTGCAACATCAAATTCAGTTTGCAAAAGTTTAAGCAACTTCTTGTTGTATTTGCAAAAATATTCATCCCTCTTAAACTTTTGCACATTTTGTCACTTTAGTGCCATAAGTGTAGCCAGTGTAGTTAATTAGGATTTTATGTGATGGACCATCATACAATGGTACATATTTATAATGTTGAAGGATAATTTATGCATGTTTTCAAAAGTGTTTACAAAAATCTGAAAAGTGTGCCATACATGTGTTCAGCCCCTGTTAGTCAGCTATTTTTAGAACCACCTATTGCTGCAATTAAAATTGTAGATATTCAAAGTTATGTCTCTACCACTCGTGCACATCTATAGGCAGAATTTCTGTCCATTCTTCTTTGCCCTGCACGTTCCAGGATGTCCCTTGTTGTGTCCTGTGTGAACCTTAACAGAACAGCTGTATTTGTGCTGAGATTAAATTACACACAAACACATATGACTTTATTTGGGGGTGTCAGAGTAAAGGGTGCTGAATACAAAAGAAAACCATGCATCGTTTTTCTTTTGATTCACAATTATGCAGCCCTTTAATCCAATAAAACAAAATCCCAATAAAGCAAGGTGAAGTTTGGGTTTGTAATGTGCCAGAAGGTGGAATGGTTTAAGGGGTGTGAATACTTCCAATAAGACAGTCCTGCTTGGCTTTTATGAAAGGGGTTTTCTCCTTCAGGCTTGCTGAATGCCTTTCAACTCAACTCATTGAGAGCTATTTGTGGTTGGAGGTCAGTCACTACTGTGGGATAGATCTTGAAAACTGATTTAAAAGTATGAATTCAGAGCTGTACAAACCTTTATACAACACACAATACCATCTGGGAAGCATTGAGTTTCACAGGAGTATCTTTAAACAAAAGAAACCTAAAGATATTTAAGTTATAAAGCCTCAAGTTAGAGATGTACCGGCCACAGATTGCATGCCATCACCAGCTTTAGTTAATAATGGCATGCAAATTGTGGGGAAGAGATGCAAAAAACCAGGAAGAACAGCAGCAACTTCTTCTCTTTCGGCAGCAGGTGAACAGTAACTGTCCTCTTTCCCCTCTGTTCCATGAGACAAATGACCAGGAAACATAAATGCAGAAAGGTAGAGAAATAAATGAGAGGATTTTCTCTGTATTTATCTCTAAGGGATATCCCTTAGAGATAGGGTGAGGAGCTCGGCCATTCGGGAGGGGTTCGCGAGGAGCCAGTTGAGGTGGCTCGGGCATCTATACCGGATGCCTCCTGGACGCCTTCTTCTGAAGGTGTTCCAGGCACGTCCCACCGGGAGGAGGCCCAGGGGACACGCTGGAGGGACTATGTCTCTCGGCTGGCCTGGGAACGCCCTTGGGCTCCCCCCGAGGAGCTGGAGGAGGTGTCTGGGGAGAGGGTCGTCTGGGTGTCATTGCTGAGTCTGCTGGCCCTGCAACCCGGTTCCGGATAAGCGGAAGACGACGAACGAACGAGCGATATGAACATTAATTGAACTGTGTCCTACTTCAAGTCATCGAGCATTTAAAGAGTTAGCCTGAGAAAATAAGTCGTAACATTTTTCATTATGGAATTTTTTTTCATGAAGAATATATAGGTCCAATCAATATTTCAGTTTGTCAACTTATCCAACTTGTTTTTCAACGGCAACCTTAGTTATTGGTTTATTGGCTGGTTGTCTGGGAATTTATGTAGCTGATGAGTAAAAGTAGAGGAGAAATTATGAATCAGCAATTCATTGAGGACAAATTACACTTTGACACTCTGTGGTTTTTATCTCCAAGCAATAGTACAGTTATTTTAAACAGGGGGTCAGTGCAGAGGTCAGTGAGGGACAGTGAGTGAGAACCAAAGGAACCTTTAGGAGACATCCTTACATTTCTGCATTTCTGTCCTGTTTATACAACGATCAAGACTTTGCAGTTGGCAGCTCCTAAACAAACGCCTTACACACCGGTTTAGACTCTAACTCAATGTTTTCAAGTTTGAACTGTCAACACCTCTATGCTCATCGGCTTTAATACAGCACGAGAGGCAATATTTTTCTGTTGTTTTATTGACTCATATTTTATTGCTGTATTACTTGTCTGTGTTTGTTGTCTGTTTGTATGGCTTATATTTAGCTGTCATTATTCTATTACTTCGTCAATGGTAACGTTAGCTGAAACAGCAGCTTTTCCTAAACATCGTCTATACCGCTCATCCTTATTTATCCTCCGGTGGTTAGTGGACACGAGGCGGAGTTTGACCTGGACGGGTCACCGGTGCATCACAGGGACACACAGGGACTTACGAGACAGAGAAGCATGCACTTATACCTAAGGGAAATCTAGAGGAACCAGTTAATCTAACAGTCATGTTTTTCAACTGTAAGAGAAAGCTGAGTACTCGAAGAAAACCCATGTATGCACTAGAAGAACGTGCAAACTCTAAGCAGAAAGGCCCCCGGCTGAAAGGTCCTAGGTAAAACATCTTATATAAATAAAAAGTAAACTACAACTTATAATAAGACATTGGTACGATAAGATGAGCATCAGGAGCGTTTATCAAGGTAGCCATGAACTATATAATTCATCATTTAGTTCATCATTTTTGTAACAGTGTTAAAAAGTGAAATGTCAGTTGCTGTTCATGAAACTAATCTGCTTATGCACAAATGGATGGATCTCTCTGCCGAACATGCTTGAGTTTCCTTTTCCAACAGTCTTGAAGGAGTTTCTAGAGGTAGTAATAAAAATATAAGCAACCCATTGAATCAGAAGGTGTGTCCAAACTTTTAAATGATCGTGTAGATACTAAAAAGGGAGGTTTTGGGAGGAAATATACTGAGATTCAAAGTGACTGTACAATTCGCAGCACTTGAAAATAGCGAGGCTGCTTTTCTGGCTGTGAATCTTTCTAACATTCCCTTTGCGAAATTAACACCTCTTAATTTTGTGCTGCTAAGGATGTGTGGTGTTGAGTGGGTGATTTGCCGACCTTTAAATAGTTCGCTGGATGCGGGAGCTGCCTCCGCTTTGTGACAGATAGTTTGATAATGGCTGTTAAAGGAGCCCTTCAGACGGTGTCTAATGGAGACAGAGATGAGATGAACTGGTCGCTGTGACCCACCATTCCCAAGGAAATGTTACATAACCCTCCTGGGATTGTTGCAACTAACTCTGTTTTTTTTTTCCCCTTTTCTGCAAGTTTCTCTTTCTGTTGGTACGTTTGTTGGAAGTTAAAGTATTTAGGCGTGTATTTTTAAAATGTTTGGCCTTAGTGTGCACTGTCAGGTGATCAGGAGTGGAGTATATTCATGTGAGAGATGCTGCTGAGGGACAGAAGGAATGTGATGCTATCTGGATGGATTTGTAAACATGTGCAAACCCAGAATGTAAACATCTCAGTCTGAATTAACTGGAGTTACAAAACTGCTTGATGGTTCTGCCTACAATATAATGGTCAGCTTTTTGTGTCCTAACAGCTAGTGTTTGGTTTTCTTTACATTTAATACAACTTTGTCACTGATTTGAACACAGTGTCCTAACATATGTTCAATATTTTATTCAGGAAGTATAGATACATTTCTTCCCGTTAAACAGGAGTTTTCCTTTCCGCTGTTGCCACATGAATGCTCAGTGTGAGGGATTGCTGCAAAGTTAACAACCCAACACAGTCAGCCGTCCACTGTTCAGTCTAAATGTATGTAGATGGCTTTGAATCTGTCTAAATTATTAGATTAAATTGACTTTGTATTTCTTTTTATAAAATATATCTGCTTGTCTTGTAAAGTCTCTTGACAATACAATTGTTGTGTATTGGTGCTATGTAAATAAGCTGAATTAAACATTTGTATAATACAATTTAGCATGCTTTTATAGGGCTGTAGGTTGGTGCAGCTGCCTCACGGCAATAAGTGTGTATTTTGGGTTTTTTTATGTGATGGTTTAACACATTTCAGAGCATAATGGTGATGCGGAAGGGAATGGTATAAGGGGTTTTCAAAAGGTTTGACATATAAAATCTTAAAAGTGTGCCATGTATTTGTATTTAACCCTTTTTACTCTAAAACCTCAAATAAAATCCAATGTTTTCAGAAACCACTTAAGAGTGGTCAGATGAAAACAAATTTGAAGTGTTTGACCTACATTAAAAACACCATCTGTCGAGGAATACAAATTGCACATCACTCTGAACACACGCTCCCCATACTAAAGCGTGGTGGTGGCAGCATCATGCTGTGGGGATCCTTCAGTAGGAACAAGAAAACTGATCAGAGTTGACAGAAACATGGATGGAGCTAAAAAAAAAAGGCAATCATTGAAGAAAGACGTGGCACAGGCTGCAAAAGCTTTGAGACTGGGGTGAAGGTTCACCTTCCAGCAGCACAGTCAGTGACCCTGAATATACAGTCAAAGCTACAATGGAATGATTTAGATAAAATATTTTTCATGTCATGGTACGGCCCAGTCAAAGTCCAGACTGAATCCGTCTGAGAAACCAAGGCCACACTTGAAAATTGATGTGCGCATACATTTATAGTTTTAGAATCATACTTTTAGAATCTAGATATGCAATGCTGGTAAAGACATACCTCAAACGACTTGCAGCTGAAATTGTAGCAAAATGTGGTACTGCCACTTTATTCTGATATCATTACATAAAATCCAGTGTCTTTCGAAAGTCAGCAGATAAGTACAGTCTATCTTGTTTAACCTAATCTACGTAATAAAACCGACTTTGTCTTTGACTTTGTCAAAATTACCAAATAAATTCCATACCATGCTGGTCCCTCTGATAAACATTGCAATACAGTTCAGTTTGTGTTTGTAACATGACTGTTCGCCTATTAAAGGTGCCCCCCACCTCTTTCACACTAATGAGCAGGCTCTTGTGACCCTGAACATGGAAAATGGATGGTTTTATACTGAAATAGAAACTACAATTTCAACCTTTTAAAAGTTTGAAATGGGAGAAAAGAAGCTGTGAACGTTGTAGACGGCTCATGATGGTATATTAATAGCAATAATGCTGTAAGCTAATATTCATTTAAGGGTACAAAGATGGTTATTGTATTAAAATACTCTGAGAAGTATTTTCAATTCAATATAGTTTTATTTATATAGCGCCAATTTACAACACGTCGTCTCAAGGCACTTTACAAAGTCAATTCAAACGAATAACAGATTTCAAGTCAGGTACATACATTGCAATTAATCCTAACTATCAAACAGTGCAGTCAAATTCAGTTAATTATTCAAATTGGTTCAAAAGTTTTTATATCTACGGAAACCCAGCATATTGCATCCAGTCAGTGACTTGTAGCAGTCACTCCTCCTGGATGAGCATGTCGAGACAGTGGACAGTCACTGGCGTTGACTTTGCAGCAATCCCTCATACTGAGCATGCATGTTGTGACGGTGGAGAGGAAAATTCCTATTTTAACAGGAAGAAACCTCCAGCAGTCCAGAGGTTTGAGAGAACAGAGCAGATCCCATGAAGAACACAGAAGCACTGATCCAGGAGTACTTTCTATTTTCCTTAAGGCTCAAGTTTGTTAATCTTGTTTTAAAATGTGCTGAGTTATTACTGACAGCCAGCTTCAAACCTCAGTCAGACCAGTCGGTTTGGAGGTGGCAATATCTCATCCCAATGCTAATAATGTGGTGCATTATCATTTTTAATCACAGGCTGTTTTAGTTTTACAGACTGCCAGTAATCAAGACTTAGCCGAAACAAAAAAAACCTAATTCTTTTTCTTTACTTGCTTCATTGAACTCAAGGGAACAAAAGTTCAAAAAAGTGAACCACTTTAAAACCATAAAGTTACATGACCCTTCTCCACTTTGAATAGATGGAAATGTTTGACACAGCTGTGGTGTTTGTGTGTCTCTCGGTTACAAGGCCAGACTGTGACGCACAAACTCTGATATGACAGCACTGTTATATATTGCCATAATGCAAACACAATGCAAATCAGTGCTCTTGTTGTTGCTGTTCTTCTTTAGAATACATCAGGTCTATCTATAAAAGGCAACAATGGGTGGACCACAGACATTATCACATTTGCACAGAAAGATAGACTTCACAGTTCTATCACAGTAGTGATGCTTGACGACTATAAAGGGATAGTTCAGATTTCTTTTCTTTTTTTTTTTTTTTGAAGAGAGGTTCTGTTAAGTGTATTTAGTGTCTTACCTGCCGTATGGGGTCAGGGCCATCACAGTTTGGAGAAATAGATTAGTTCTCACCACTGAGTTGAGCTAACAGTTTCAAGAACATTTCACCCTTTCGAAACAGCTCAAATTGCAGGACTTTCCTCACAGTTAGATGAATGGAATAGGACTGATTCTGACTCTGCCTTATGCCCCTTTTTCCGCTGGCTTGATTTGGCCCGACTCGGCTCCACTCGGCTCGCTTTGCGAGCATTTCCATTACTGTTTTTTCAGTACCAGTACCTACTTTTTTAGTGTCGGCTTCAGATGGGTACCATCGAGGCTGAGTCAGGACCATATGTGACATGATCAGACTGCTGTTCACTGATTGGCTATGAGTCACCGTCATCCAGAAAAGTCACCCCTTGGAGCAACGACTAGGTGCAATTGTTCTGCCGATCATAGAAGACTACAATATTCAGCAGTAGCTGGATGGGGCTGCAAGGAATGAATAGGTGTTTATTGGTGCACTTCCGCCGCCACGTGTTTCGGCGTGGTTATGCAGTACAACACAAGACATAGGAGGAGCGGCACCTCCAGGAGGTTTTACCTTCCGCGGGGCGAAAGCGGTTCAATGGAAACGCAACAAAAAAGTGCAGAGCCGTGCAAGGTCGTGCGGAGCCTTTCCGGGCGGACCAAATCGAGCCAATGGAAAAGGGGCATAATACTGTTACTCTGCAAACTCAGGTTTGCTACCAACTTGCACTGAATCTCTTGAAGGCCATGAAATAAATTCATAGTAGAAGTATAATCTCACAATGAAAATTTTGCTGTTGTTCTTTCACAGTGATCTTTGGAGGTTTTTTCACCTCCCTTATCATTCACTTCACTGTGCTTGTTTGCGAGATAAACTTGGGATCTTGTCCAGCCTTTTTTGTCGAAGTGCAGCTCTAAACTTTTGAATTATTGGGTCAAACTGTAGTCAAACTGTAGATATTGCCATTTCCTGAGTTACAACAATTCACAGACATCTGGCCTACTTAAATGGCATGATCCCTTGTCTTGTTGAGAGAATAAGTTCCTTTAGTTCTGATTTAAATTAATATGTAAATTTTGAATTTTAAACAAAAAACGCTGTTGAAATTTTTGGGGCGCCACTACAGGGGTTGGACAATGAAACTGAAACACCTGGTTTTAGACCACAATAATTTATTAGTATGGTGTAGGGCCTCCTTTTGCGGCCAATACAGCGTCAATTCGTCTTGGGAATGACATATACAAGTCCTGCACAGTGGTCAGAGGGATTTTAAGCCATTCTTCTTGCAGTGACTTGGCCACCTTGTGGCCAGGTCACTACGTGATACTGGTGGAGGAAAACGTTTCCTGACTCGCTCCTCCAAAACACCCCAAAGTGGCTCAATAATATTTAGATCTGGTGACTGTGCAGGCCATGGGAGATGTTCAACTTCACTTTCATGTTCATCAAACCAATCTTTCACCAGTCTTGCTGTGTGTATTGGTGCATTGTCATCCTGATACACGGCACCACCTTCAGGATACAATGTTTGAACCATTGGATGCACATGGTCCTCAAGAATGGTTCGGTAGTCCTTTTGAGATTAGTATAATTTTAAGGTGATAAAAATGTCCCTACTCTGACAGGCATTAAGGTCAACTCTCTGGAGAGAAATATTATCTCACAGTATAGACAAATGTACTATTTACTGTGAATAAGATGCTGATTTGTAAATGTTCCAAAAAATTCTACTTAAAAAGACCTAAATTATCCCTTTCACTCTAAGCTAAATTTTATGAGGTTTAGCATTGTCATAATGTATTTGAAAATGTGACACCGTGCAAAGTGGAAAACAGAAATTTTTAGTTATATGATGTGGTTTTTATGGCGGAAGTTTGAAAGAACTTCAAAGAACAGCACACAGTTAGCCAGCTGAAGCTCACCCACCAGACCTTAAAAAGCTCTTGCTTTAAATGTTTGCTTTATTTGCTCCAACAAAGCTATTATCAGCAATCAAACCAAAACATTTAAACTTCTATTTAAATGTCTGTTCCCCAATGAAAACAATAGGGAACCATTGTTAAAATGTGATGGTGCATGCAGCCTGACAGCCAAAAACGCTAATACAGGTTGTTTTTCAGAGATGACAGATGGATGCAAATGATATATAGGATTGATACTTGATGATCTGAGTTGTAGGAAGATGTGTAAAGATAAAAGCGTTTTGTTCACGATTGGAAAGAAGCATGATTTTTCCAGAGAGCAGGCCCCACCTTTTCCTCAACCATCTGTGTGATAAAATGTTCCTTCTCTGCAATGAGTTATCTGTGTCTGCGTAAGTCTTTCCAGTATAGAAAAAACAAGCTCCAGTGTTTGAAGTTTCTCCCAATCTGCCTTTAGCTCAGATAATGTTTCATTTTCAAAGCAGGAAACACCCCGAGGCAGCTGTTTGATTCTTCTTACACATTTGTTAAAATGTTTAGCAAGGGGTGTTTAAACACAACATTTTATTTAAAAAAAACCCCACAGAAAACAGAAGTTCTTGAAATGTAACTAATTTCTGGTACTGATACGGAGAATGGAGAAGTGATGAGTCACTGCAGAAGGCCGTGATGGGCTGGAACATCCGTCAGTGCCGCTGTTTTGTGGTAAGATATACCCTGCAAAAACCACTCTTCACGTATTGTAGACCCAACTGTTTCCGCTCTGTAAAGCTCAATGCCCTTACTTTTCAGTCAGCCATAAATACTGTATCTCTTTTTCTTTAACTCCTTCTTTTTAACTTCTAATCATAAAATGCACTCCACATTTTTGAAAATAAAAGTAGACTAGCACAAGGCTTTGCCATCTCATGTTTTATGCTTCTTCTGAACCCTAATCTTTAGTTACAGTGTAAATCTTTGGCATCTGATAACATTTTTTTCACAGTTTTAGAGCAAATAACTACTTCTAACTCAAAGCAGTACATCTAAACTTTACAGATTCCCCCTGCTTCCTGACAGGCCTGAAGCAGGCCAAGCATGAGGGAGGAGCTGCCCTCTGTTTGTAGGTCATTACTCAGTAAAATGGGATCCACACTGTGAGGTTTACGGAGAGTCTCGAGGGAGCTTCCATGGAGACTGAAACCACCGTCTGCAGAATGTGTTTACAATACTCAGCTCCACGTTTTGTTATGTCCCAGTGTACAGCTTGTCAGGCTGTAGTGTGTGTAGCCACAGCATTGCATTTTATAATATTATCATCAAGAACATTGTCCAATAATTAGCTGCAAAGACACAATCAGGCACACTTATGGTTTCAAAATGAGGATCAATAAAATGGACACAAATATTTATGTTAACACTTCACAATGACACTCCCTTCACTAATGATTAGTAAACTGTCAATATACCAGTTCGTCATTCTGTGAAGACCTTTAAACCTAAAATAAGCAGTTACAGTGCCTTAGAGAGAGGAGTGACAACTTTTTTCACCAAATATTCAAGTACTAAATAAAGTTTCCATAACATAATTAATCATGGTATGATTAACTGCTTATAAATCCTTCATGAAATTGCTAAATTGCTAACTGACAAAAATATTTTGTATCATGTAAGAAGGCAAATTGTCTTTTTAAGGTATTTTTATTCAAGATCAGCAAGTTGAATAATGTGTATGGCACACATATGATAAAACATTGTGCATTTATCATTTTTACCTAAACAAACATATTGTATTAACTGGAAGAGCAAATGAAACAACAGTAAAACACAAAGAGGAAATAAAAAAGTAGGTACTAACTTTAAATATTTCCTCTCCGTTCACTTAAAGGGGACATATATATTTAAATCCTTCCTTTTCACACTTACATCATTCAGCTGTGGTCTATATAAAGTGGAACTGAAATGCTTTCGTCTGAATTCTTTGTTGTTGGTGCTCCACAGGCCCCTCTTTTACCTGTTCTGAGAGGAACTTGTTTTATGAAATGCTACTGAGGTTAAAGACCTTTACACTTTAACCCGTTCAGCCATTATCTCTTGATAAAAGAGATACAATTACCTAACGGCGCGGACACAAGACAAAAACGGCAAAATCAAAGCAATACTATTTATGTCATAATACTATTCCAAACAAGCAGTACAGTTATGTTCTCAAGAAATTAAAAGCAGCACACAGCACTTACATAAGCACAAGGCACGATGCTACTGGTAGCAAAACAATGGCCAGGATGTCATGTCAACACACAATAAATTCATGTCTAAAATAAAGTTTGTTGTCATTTTAGCATTATTTGCAGCTTATTGCTTTGCTGTGTCCGTCGTTTCCACAGACAGAAGGAACTGAGCCCTTAATCAAATGAAGACTGTCAACAAATCCTTCTTAAACTGGCAGAGGTTGGCGAAGGCACTCGTTGAAGTAAGGGAAACAGGAATGTCCCCACTGATGTAGGTACTCGTTGTACTCTCCCAGTGGGCCACTCCAGACTAGAAGAGAGTCCAGCCCCTCTCGAGGAGATGGGTCCCAGAGCCCACGCTGTGCGTGGAGGTGAGCCCGACCATTACTAGTCGATATCTGTCGACCTTCCGCACAAGCTCAGGCTCCTTCCCCCCAGCGAGATGACATTCCACGTCCCTAGAGCCAGCCAAAACATCTGGAGTTCGGGCCCTCGAGGTCTCTACCTTCGTCCGCTGCCCAATCCTTTTTGCACCGCTCCCTCATGGTTCTCCCTGCAGGTGGTGGGCCCACTGGGAGCAACCCAGCCACCAGGCGCTCTCAGACGAGTCCCGACCCCAGGCCTGACTCCAGGGTGGGTCCTCGGCTCTGCCGTACCGGGCGACGTCCTCATGAAGGTGTCTTGAACCACTCTTTGTCTGACCCGTCACCTAGAGCCTGTTTGCCATGGGAGACCCTACCAGGGGCATTTAAGGCCCAGACAACATAGCCTCTAGGATCATTCGAGCACTCAAACCCCTCCACCACGTTAAGGTGGCAGTTCAAGGTAGGGGATATGAAGGCACATATCCAATAAAAATTTTATTTGACCAGGTGATTCAAGGAGGTTCTGATGCTGGGGGATGGTGTAATGAATTGTGTGGGTTATTACACCCAATAACCGAACATTTGTTTTGCAGCTTCAGCGTTTTTGAGCTTGGACTACAAAATCGCAGCAAGAAATAAAAATAGCACATACGTGAAATTTGGTTAGCCAGAAATAGTGGATAGAGAAAACTGAACGGACTTAAAAAATGACCCAAACTGAATATAAAGATATCCACGCAGCTCCTGGAGAGAGTAAATTCACCTTTTCTGCACTCCTACAGACTCTAAGTACGCAACAAACGTTTTTAAGGGCTAAAAAGTTGATTTTGCATGATATGTCCCCTCTAATACAAAGACTGATTTCTCTAGATGCATAAGATGTAATATTTCCATGTTGAAGAAGGATGGTCCTTAGGAGTCCTGGAATTAAACTAGTGAAATTGAAAGCCTGAATTTTAAAGGCTAAATTTATAAAAACAGCATTTCTAAAACAAAACCATTGCTATTAAAACGCTAAACTGTAACACAAAAATGACCCAGATATAACCTACTTTGAAATATCTGCAGGCCTCCCTGTGTCTCCACGATTTTAACCAACAAAAACAAAAAAATACTTCCTGTAATTTATAGTTCCACAGAAATGCAGAGTCAGGGATCAAAGTCCCTCTGTTTGACTCCTGTCTGTTTTATTCAAAGCAAACAGCTCAACTCCATCTTTCTATCTGCATGGCTCTCATTTGTTTGTTTATTTTGGGTAAATGCTTATAATTGCTCTTTTGAGTCTTGAGCCTGAGAGTTTCCATCTCTGCTGTTAGGGCTTGTTGTTTTTGTTTGAACGCTGGAGTAAACAGGACTCCTTATCTTGGAATTTGAAAGCATACAATGTTGAAATTATATTTTTGGTGATGTGTTGAGATCATTTGCAACTGAGCTCTGCAGTGAGGTTGGAGATATTATGTTATGTTTGCAGTTTTTACTGGAAAAACATTGAAATCCTAATTTTTGGGCTGTTTTATCACCTCCAGCAGTGCTGGACACATGCCCTTCTCTTTATATCACAAACACAAAAATGCTTAAAGTAATTTGAAAATAAATCAGTTTCATATCACTTTTTTTTAACCATGTGCTGTCTGGCAGAGTAGCACTCAAAATTGTTGTCTGAGTGCCAAGAAAAAGACCAACAGATTTACTTTCAGAAGTGGAGCATTACAGCTAACGGAGGAGATCCAAGCCATAGACATCCAAAGGCCCCCCAGAGCACAGGAACCTATGATTTCACTTGGGTCTATCTGTTTCTGATGTGACATGCGCTGTCCAACTTTAGCTACACTCGCACAACTATGGGCACACTAAGGTTTGTCACATGGAATGTGCATGGAGCCGGCACCAGAGAGAAAAAGTTAAACATTTTTAATCAGCTTAAAAGACTAGGCAGACGTTGTCTTATTACAAGAGATTCGTAAATCTGCCACAGCTGCAAATGCTCTTAAATCACCTGAATTTCCTAATTTGTTTTCTTCCTGCTATAATTCTAGGCAAAGGGAAGTAGCAATCTTAATTCACAAAAATGTTATTTCTACAGTATTAGACACAGTTACAGATCCAGGGTAAATTTAATAAAAATATCTATACCTGACCAAAAGATATGTATTTTCGGTATATATGCATCAAATGTTGATGAACCCCCATTCTTCCATTCTTTTTTTTCTGCACTGTCTAAACACTTGGATTGTTCTCTTCTTCTTGGGGGTGATCTCATCTTTGGTCTACATGAAAAAATACAGGCTGAGCATAACAGGGACCCAGCACAGTTGGCAATCAATAAATATAGTTAAACAGTATATGAGTGATTATAGACTCGGCGATGCATGGCAATCTCTTCACCCTAATCACAGAGAATATACTTTTTTCTCACATGTCCATCACTCTTACTATCGTCTGGAATATTTCTTAGTCAGCAGCTCGTTGTTGACTGACAATTCAGACACTGAGATACACACTATAGCTATCAGCGATCATGCTTCCGTCTCCTTAACTCTAGTAAATAAGAAAGAAAACCCACAAAGCAAAAACTGGAGGTTTAATACATAATTGCTTAAGGTTGAAGAATTTATAAAATATTTTAAAGAAGAGTGGACTACATATTTGGAGTTTAATGACCTCCTGGGGACATCAACATCTGTTCTCTGGGAGGCAGGGAAAGCAGTGATGAGAGGTAAAATAACCTCATTCTCATCACATAAGAAGAAAAAAGAAAACAAATGTATTCAGGAATTAGAAGAAACCATTTAACTGTTAGAAGCTCGCCAGGAAGAGGAAATGCTGAGCAAACTACGTAAAGCCAAACTAGAATTAAATGAAAATATTGACCAAAAAAACCCAATTCTTAGTGCAAAGACTTCAAATAGAAAACTTTGACAATTGCAATAAATCAGGTAGCTTTTTAGCTAACCAGCTAAAAGTAAACAAAGAAAGAACAACTAAATTTGCTGTTAAAGACACGAAAGGTACTACAGTTTATGATCCTGAAAGAATAAACAGCACTTTCAGAGATTTCTACAAAGCTTTTTATCTACCACAGATAGACCCGTCAGTTAACGACATTGATCAATTTCTGGATAAAGTAACACTTCCTAAATTATGTGATAGTCAAGCGGCGGCCCTGGATATACCACTGACTTCAGCCAAAATCCAAGAAGCTCTCACTGTTATGATTCTGGCCCGTCTGCCTGCTCTGCTCTCACTCATGCAATTAACTCATCTGCTTCACCTGTCTGCTGCTGCGCTGCTGCGCAATCACCGTCATGCCACACACCTGTGGAGCTGCAGTTATATACAGCCCTCTGACCGGCAGACGGTGCCAGATTTTCGAAAACATTTGTGAGTAGTTATCCAGCGTTCCTTCCTGACTGATCTCGTTCCATGACCTTGCCTTGCCTTGCGTATTATTCCCTCTTGCTTGCTCCTTGTCTGACGGATTGGATTTTGGATTTTGACTCTGTTTTCTGCCTCTGGTTTATGTCTCTGCCTGCCCCTTGTCTGACGCCTCTAGCCCTGGAATTCGACCCTGTTTCTGTCCCTGGATTTACGTCTCAGCCTAGCCACTGGTTTATTCAGCCTGAGTCCGCCTGGCTCTGTAGTCTGCCAGGACAAATTGTCAAGAGGACAATCACAGCTCTCTGTGTTCCTGTCACAGCTTCAGCTGGTTCCCCGGAGGATTTGGATCAGTCGGCAATCCGACTTCAGTCTGTTGGACGCTTCCTCATTAACTGTCTGGATCTCTTCCTCCTCTGGATTCTGTGCCTCATCCCCAGACTGAGAAGGTTAGTGGCTTTATCTAACTCCTTGCAGATCCTGAGTTTTATTCAGCCACTAACTAGTCCCTCTGTTCTCAGTGGTCCCTGGAAGCTGACTGCTGCTCTTCTGCTCTCTGATCCTGAGTTTCTGAATAAACCTTTTTACTTATCACTTTGTGTTTGGCTGAATTTTGGGGTTCTCTGTCTCTGGTCGTGATAGTAAATCTGGCCAAAAGATGGACCCATCGCCAGCACAGCAGTGGCGCACTAATGTTGATCACTCTATTGCCCGTCTTAATTCCGGCTGGGGGAAGTGATTTCTATGCTGCGATCCATGACTCCTGTTTCCACGCCAGCGTCCTCACAGCCTGTTTCCCCAGAGTTCCTGATCTTTCGCTGTGGTAAGAGAACCTAGACTCACGCCTCCTGAGCTGTTTAGGGGAGATCCTGACCAGTGCCGTGCTTTTTTTACTCAATGTGAGATTCATTTTGAGCTTCAGCCTTCTCGTTCCCTTCTGAGCGCTCTAAGGTGGCGTTTGTTATTTCCCTGCTCTTTGGAAAGGCTAAGCAATGGGCACTGCTGAGTGGAAAAATGGTTCATCACGTGTGCTTTTTATTCTGCATTCTCCAAGGAGCTCATCAGGGTTTTTGATCCAGTTCTTCCTAGTCGTGAAGCTGCCAGAGGTTTACTCTCCATTAAACAGGGAGAGAGAAGTGTTACATCATTGACTTCATTTACTGGCAGCAGACAGCCTTTGGAATGAGCATGCTAAAATGGATGCTTTTCATGCAAGGTCTGAATGAGAACATTAAGGATGAACTGGCTACCCGGGGACTACCCTGCCTCCCTTCACCAACTTGAGGACCTGGCAACCCGCATCGATTTGCGGCTCACAGAAAGGAGGAGGGAGAGGCTTCATAGACGGGTTAATTCCCCTCAGCTCACAGTCCTGTTCCCCACCTAGAACCCAAGGGTCTTCCACCCCCTTCTGATCACTGTTGTGACCCGGAGCCCATGCAGTTGGGTCGTTCTAAGATTTCTGCGGGGGAACGAGATCGATGAAGGAAGAGTAACTTGTGTTTTTATTGTGGTGGACAGGGTCATGTTGCATTCAAGTGTCCGTTAAAAGCCCAGGCTCAGTAGAGGTGAGGAGAATTCTACTGAGCCGAAGTCAACTGTCTGTCTCCTCATGCTCATTTCCTGCAACTATTCAAGTGTCTTCCACTTCTCATCAGGTTTCAGTATTCATTGACTCAGGGGCGGACACGGAGTTTATGGATGAGTCGTTCGCCAGGGACCATGACATCAAGCTCCTTCCCACGTCTGACACCCGTAATGTCCTGGCTTTGGATGGTCATAGTATCAACAGTTCATACTACAAGACGGAGGTAATAAAACTCACACTGGGGGGAATCATCAGGACGAGGTCACATTCAGGATTATCAACTCTCCCAAACTACCCATTGTTTTAGGGCTCTCCTGGTTACAAAAGCACAACCCCCATATTGACTGGCAAGCCAAAGAGATTTTGGGCTGGGCTAAGTCCTGCTCGGCCACTTGCCTGTCTTCTGCATTTACAGTTATTATTCTGGAGAATGACATTGAGGAGACATATCCTGATCTGTCTAAGGTGCTGTCCGAATATCATGCTCTTAAGGAGGTATTCAACAAGTCCAGGGCTACGGCACTTCCACCTCATAGACCCTATGACTGTGCCATTGAGCTCCTACCAGGCACTTCTCCCCCTAGGGGTCGATTGTATTCATTGTCAGAACCAGAGAACCAAGCCATGAGGAAGTATGTTGATGAGTCAATAAAACCTGGTATTATTAGGCCTTCTTCTTCTCCAGCAGGGGCAGGCTTCTTCTTTGTGGGAAAGAAGGATGGTTCCTTGAGACCATGTATCGACTACAGGGGTTTAAACGACGTCGCCGTCAAGAACCGATACCCTCTACCACTTATGAACACTGCTTTCGACCAGATTCAGGGCGCCAAGATCTTCTCTAAATTGGATTTGAGAAACGCTTACCACCTTGTTCGTATCAAGGAGGGGGTGAATGGAAGACGGCATTTAACACGCCTACTGGTCACTATGAGTACCTTTGTAATGCCTTTTGGTTTAAACCAATGCACCTGCAGTTTTTTTCAGGCATTGGTGAATGATGTCCTGAGGGATATGGTTGGACAGTTTGTTTTTGTATACCTTGATGACATTCTGATTTATTCTCAGGATCTGGAAACCCACAGAAATCATGTCCGGGCTGTCCTCCTCCGTCTTCTTCAAAATCATCTGTTTTTTTCAAAAGCTGAAAAGTGTGAGTTTCACACCACTATCACTTCATTCCTTGGATTCATCATTTCTCCAGACCAAGTTATAGTGGACCCCTCCAAAGTCAAGGCAGTCTTGGAATGGCCTTCTCCTAACGACCGCAAACAGCTTCAAAGGTTTCTGGGGTTTGCTAATTTTTACAGACGGTTCATCAGGAACTATAGCCTCGTTGCAGCCCCTCTTAATGCTCTCACATCATCCAAGACAAGGTTTGTTTGGAATGAGATGGCTGAAAGAGCTTTAGTCAAGCTTAAAGGATTATTTACGTCTGCTCCTGTTCTACGGTCCCCTAACCCCGATAAACAGTTTATTGTGGAGGTTGACGCCTCAAACACAGGGGTTGGAGCTGTCCTAAGCCAAAGAAATTCTGATGGCCGTATTCACCCATGTGCCTTCTTTTCTAGGATTTTGTCCCAAGCAGAGCGCAATTATGATGTGGGGGACCGAGAACTGTTGGCAGTCAAGTTGGCTCTCGAGGAGTGGAGGCATTTGCTAGAGGGGACTAAGGAACCGTTTCTTGTATGGACAGATCATAAGAACCTGGAGTACCTGAGATCAGTGAAGTGCCTTAATCCCAGGCAGGCAAGGTGGGCTCTATTTTTTGGAAGATTCAACTTCTCTTTGTCTTTCAGACCTGGAGTCAAAAATGGCAAACCAGACGCCCTGTCCAGAATACAGGAACCCTCCGAGTCACAGACCTCTGGGGAGGATGAGTTTATTCTTCCGGAATCAGTGAGACTCTCTGTCACCATGTTGGAGTTGGAGGGAGAGGTTAAAGATGCCACCAAAGACCTCCCTATCCCAGCTTCATGCCCACCTGACCGGTGTTTTGTCTTCGCCTCGTACCCAAGGTATTGAATTCATGCCATAATTCACGTCTGTTCTGTCATCCTGGTATCAGCAGGACGTTACAGATGGTCCGAACTCAGTTTTGGTGGCCATCTCTTGTCAAAGATGTCACAGATTACGTCACGGCCTGTACTCAATGTTCCCAAGCCAAGTCTTCTCATCGCCCTCCTGCTGGACTCTTGCATCCCCTACCCATTCCTCCTCGTCCCTGGTCACACATAGCCATGGACTTCGTCACAGGTTTGCCAGTTTCTAATGGTTTCACAGTTCTGTTAACCATCATCGACAGATTTTCTAAAATGGTTCACCTAGTCCCTCTCAAAAAGTTTCCCTCAGCCAAGGAAATGAGGGACATTCTGGCACGTGAGGTTTTTTGCCTTCACGGCATACCCACAGACATTGTCTCAGACAAAGAGCGCCACAGTTTGTGTCACGTTTCTGGAAAGAGTTTTTTTCTTTGCTGGGGATTACTGTTAGTTTGTCCTCAGGATTTCACCCACAGTCTGATGGACAGACGGAGAGGGCCAACCAGGAGGTGGAGACCAAACTTCGCACACTATGTGAGTCCGACGCAACCAAATGGTCTCAAAATTTACCCTGGGTTGAATATGCTGTCAACACCCTCCCGGCTAGTACCACGGGTTTATCCCCTTTCAAAGTTGTGTTTGGTTTTCAGCCACCCTTGTTCACTGTCCAGGAGAAAGAGGCTGAGGTTCCTTCTGCTCAGGCCACGGCCCCTAAGATGTCAGCGCATCTGGAGGAAGGCAAGAAGGTCTATGATCAGAATGTCGGAGGTGCAGGCACGCACAGCAAATTGTCGGAGAATCCCTGCTCCAAGCTACAAGGTGGGACAGAAGGTTTGGCTATCCACCAAGGACCTCCCGCTCTGGTTGACTCCCGTTAGCTGGCCACCTCGTTTTGTGGGACCCTTCCTCATATCCAAGATCATCAATCCTGTGGCTGTTCGTTTACATCTGCCTCGTGCCATGAGAGTTCACCCTACCTTCCACGTGTCCCGGATCAAGCCCTATGTGGTGTCCCGTCTCGGGCCCACCTCCGGGCCCCTTCCACCCGCCCGGCTTCTTGCTGATGGCCCAGTCTACACTGTCCGGCGCATCATCCGGTCCAGACGGCAGGGACGTGGCATACGTTACCTGGTGGACTGGGAGGGCTATGGTCCTGAGGAGAGGTCCTGGATTCCTGCACGATTCATAGTGGACAAAACCCTCATCCAGGAGTTCCATCGCCTCCATCCTGATCAGCCTCGGTGTCCGTCCGGAGCCGGACCTTGAGGAGGGGGTACTGTTATGATTCTGGCCCGTCTGCCTGCTCTGCTCTCACTCATGCAATTAACTCATCTGCTTCACCTGTCTGCTGCTGCGCTGCTGCGCAATCACCGTCATGCCACACACCTGTGGAGCTGCAGTTATATACAGCCCTCTGACCGGCAGACGGTGCCAGATTTTCGAAAACATTTGTGAGTAGTTATCCAGCGTTCCTTCCTGACTGATCTCGTTCCATGACCTTGCCTTGCCTTACGGATTATTCCCTCTTGCTTGCTCCTTGTCTGACGGATTGGATTTTGGATTTTGACTCTGTTTTCTGCCTCTGGTTTATGTCTCTGCCTGCCCCTTGTCTGACGCCTCTAGCCCTGGAATTCGACCCTGTTTCTGTCCCTGGATTTACGTCTCAGCCTAGCCACTGGTTTATTCAGCCTGAGTCCGCCTGGCTCTGTAGTCTGCCTGGACTTATTGTCAAGAGGACAATCACAGCTCTCTGTGTTCCTGTCACAGCTTCAGCTCAATCCCCGGAGGATTTGGATCAGTCGGCAATCCGACTTCAGTCTGTCGGACGCTTCCTCATTAACTGTCTGGATCTCTTCCTCCTCTGGATTCTGTGCCTCATCCCCAGACTGAGAAGGTTAGTGGCTTTATCTAACTCCTTGCAGATCCTGAGTTTTATTCAGCCACTAACTAGTCCCTCTGTTCTCAGTGTTTCCTGGAAGCTGACTGCTGAATTTGGGTTCTCTGTCTCTGGTCGTGATACTCACAAGAATGCCCAATAAAAAGGCTCCAGGCCCAGATGGATTCCCAACAGAGTTCTACAAAGAATTCTGGAATATTTTGGCTCCAAAAAGAAAATGGCATACTTCCGCCAAATATATATTCTGCCAACATCACTATCCTGTTAAAACCAGGAAAAGACACAGTACTTCCTACCAGCTATACCCATATCCCTTATTAATGTTGACCTCAAAATAATCTGTAAAGCCCTCGCAAAAAGACTAGAAAAGGTAACTCCTCTCATAATACATCCTGATCAAACTGTTTTTATAAAAGGGAGGCATTCATCCACAAATTCACGCAGATTACTTAATTTAATAGACTATTCCTACAGTAAAAATATTGAGACCAATATATTATCTCTAGATGCAGAAAAAGCATTTGATAGATTTAACTGGAAATTGTTCTTTGCAACCTCGACTAAATTTGGTTTTGAAAACTCTTTCATAAACTGGTTAAAATATTATACAGTTCCCCAGCGGCATATATCAGGACACATAACCAAACATCTTCCAGCTTCTATCTTCAGAGGGGCACCAGGCAGGGATGCCCACGTTCCCCCTCATTATTTGCTGTTTTTATTGAACCACTGGTGGCAGCAATCAGGCAGACTAAAGATATTAAAGGCATAAAATGCATGAATATTGAGCATAAAATCAGTCTTTATGCAGATGATGCATTACTTTTTCTCCAGCATTCGCAAACCTCTGTCTCTCAGGTAATTGGATTGATAAATTCTTTCTCAATTTCGGATTATTCTAATAATTGGTTAAAATCCACAGTTCTTCCATTTAATTGTTCCTTCCACAATTTCCTTAATACACAACCACAGTCAGGGAATTTTACATATTAATATTTCTCCTAGATTGGCATATTTAACAAAACCACACCACATCCCACTAAAAAAAGTGGAAGATCATCTCACTAGATGGAAATCTCAATGCCTATCACTAATGAGCAAAGTTGCTTCAATAAAAATGATGGTCTTGCCAAAAATCAATTACTTATTCTCAATGATCCCAAATAAACCGTCATCTGACTGGTTTAGATCTCTTGTCTCCTCTATCACTAAATTTCTTCGGAAAGATAAACCCCCGTATTAGCTTAAAAACGCTACAAAAGACCAAAGATAAAGGAGGACTAGATCTGCCTAACTTTAATCATTACGTCTTAGCCAACAGGCTACAGTACATCTCAAAATGGTTTAAACACAGTCCTTTAGATGAACCCTGGCTAGACGTAGAACAGACATTATGCAATAATAAGATTTCAGATCCATCATTTATTAGCTTAAATATAAAACGACATGTATGCTAATCCTTTATACCATCCTCAAGACATCACCTCTTAATTCAAATAGTGTAATGCAGTTTATCTGAAAATGCACCACATATAGTCTATGTTGATTTACATCAACCTTGCCACAGAAATGTGTGAAAGTACTGTTTTGCACTACAGCACATTAAAAAAGAGCTAGGAGGAGACCTTTCTGCTGAAGATTACCATTAAAAGAAAACTTGCAAAAAGAGTACTGTTGTTGATAAATCTCAGAGAAGTGGGGCAGAAATAAATTTGAATGTGCCAGGGGTCTAGGACTACACACAAGTAAATATTCGGTATTCACAAGCACATTAAACAATACTTTTAGTCTGTGGCTTATTTTAATGTAATGCAAGTATATTAATCATTAAAGCCATTGAAAGACCCAATGATGACCCATTTTCAGTTTTCTGGCAGAGGCCAATAGATTTTTATCTAAGATATCTTGGTGTTATTCCAAAATCTAATGTAAGGTTCCCCGTGCATTAGATGGAAAAAGACACCTACAGATGGAAAAAGATTAAAAAAGACACCTTAGCAATTAGCATGAGTTGCTTTTCCGTATATTCATCCTTTGTGTAAAGCCAAACCTATCCGGAGTATTAATGGCTCAAAAGCTCTGTCCTATTTTCATTTGACTAAAACAAATGTTTCAAGTTAAAGTGCCTTTGACATCAAATTTTCATGATAAATTACATTTATGGTAAGGAAACAATGATAAAATATTTTAAAAAGTAAATTCATGCCACTGAAATGACCAGCTGTTGAGAAGTGCAGCGAAGCAGACAAGGAAACTCAAAAATATAGCATAGGTGAATCATGACAGACAAAGATCAAGAGATGTCAGAAAAGATCATAACTGAATATAATGGCCTTTTTTGGAGCAGGGACTGCTACTTCTGTAGATAAGTCTGTGTGGATGAGTAGTTGGAGCCGGGACAGTGACGTGAAAGTAAATGAAAAGGGGATGAAATGCGACATGACCATCCTGACTGCAGATGGATACGTATCCGATTTAATACCACACATGAAAGTGGCACAATTTTTGGAAGTGAAAATATCAGAATTGGGCCCTTCTGACTGCCATGGAAAAGTCAGATATGGGTCATATAGGAACATGAAGTCGGATTTGGGTCGCATTTGCCTGCAGTGTGAATGTAACCCCAGTAAACACAATGGGGAACAACCAAGCAAGATAATCACTAAAGACTGTGAATTAATGCACAAACCATGGTGACCAGAAAACTCAAATCTAGAGATTATGACATAATGTCCCAGTAAAGCTTAGCAAACTCTTCTCATTCACATTTATAATGGTAGGACAAAAATGTCTTTCTCCTTCCATCAAGATTTGGAGATTTTTTTAACCTTCAATACCAACCTGTTCACTGTTTTAGGTGTAAAGATGAGCTTGCCTATTTTCCCAGCAGTGTTTGTAACAGTTCCACTTGTTTAATTGTTACTCAAACCATAGATAGGAGCTAGTTTAGGTCCGTAGCTGCTGTATTTTCTCAAAGCCGTTGCCTGACATCTCATCCTTACTTGAATGTCATGTTCTCTTGTCTTTCTCATTTGGAAGACTGGCTAAGAGTAATGGAACTCTGCCTCGTTATATCTGTAACCCAGACAAACGACCTAATTAAATGTTTCTAGGATCAATGTGAAAAACATTAGAAGAGGCTTGAGTTACATCTATGCCACGGTTTGCCACTGCAAAGGCTTTTTAAGGACTCTTTATCAATCTTTACCATGGTTGCAAATAATTGTGGACGTCTGCTTGTCTGCTTGTCTTTACAATATCTTTCTACATTTTTCTGAAAACAAAAGATGAATCTTACAAAATTAGAAAAAAGTGGATGTAAAGGTTGTGCTAAAAAGTTCAACTTCACATTTGAAACTGTATTTTGCATCATGCCATCATCTTTTATCCTCTTATCAGGATGCCTGGAGTCCAGATTATTCTATTCCCACTGTAAAAACTGTAAAATTGATCTGGGATCTCTAACGCTTTTTGGGTTTTTAAGAAATATGTTGTCCCAACAACCATGGGTGACTGATTATGTTGCTTATGGGAGATGCCCAAAATTCTGTTTCTACTTGCTCATTTTTTCTACTTTGAATCTAATGTCGACTTCAAATGCCAACTAAGAAGCAAGAGTGAGCTGTGGAAGAACAGCTTAATTGTTTTCTTTCACACTTGAAAGAGGCGAATCTTTTAGTGGTGCAGGAGAAAGAAAGCCAGTTCTGTTCTGAAATAGTGCCACTAAGTATCCAGAGAGCAAGAGGAACTTAAGGAATTAAAATGGTACTTGTGGTAAAACAAGACTGGGCTGAATATATTAAAAGGGAAAATTAACAATTTAAAATATATTCAGAAGCAAGGAGTGGAGCTCACGGTTATTATCAAAGAAGATAAGATAAGATATACTTTACTGATCTCACAATGAAGAGATTCACTTAGAATAGAATAAATTAACAAAATAAAATAACTTATGTACAATAAGTAGTGATGGTTGCAGGTAAATACAGAGGTAGTTACACGAGTTATACAGTAGAATTGAACAGTCTGACAGCGGTGGGAATGAAGGACCTGCTGTAGTTCTCCTTCTTGCACTGAGGGTGTCTCAGTCGGCCATTGAAGGAGCTGCTCAGCTCCTCCACAGTCCAGTGCAGCGGGTGAGAGGTTATGTGCATGATGGATGTGAGCTTGGCTAACATCCTCCTCTTACCCATCACCTCCACAGAGTCAAGTGGGCAGCCCAGGCCAGAGCTGGCCCTCCTAACCAGCGTGTTCAGTCTCTTTCTGTCCTGCTCTGTGCATCCTGGGGTCCTGCAGTAAACAGCGTAGAGGATGGCTGAATCGTAGTCATAAAAAGTCCTGATTAATGACCTGCACGCTCTGAAGGACCTCAGTCTCCTCAGAAGGTGGAGGCAACTCAGGCCCTTCTTGTACAGGGCATTGGTGTTATGAGACCAGTCCAGTTTTTGTTGAGGTGAGCACCCAGGTACTTAAAACTAACAACTGTCTCAATGTCCTCCACCTGGAGGCTCACTGATGCGTGAGGTGGTTTCCTTCACCTGAAGTCTGTCACCATCTCCTTCGTCTTACTGGTGTTCAAGTATAGGTGGTTGCACTCACACCAATCCACCAGGTCCATGATGACCGACTTGTACTCTAGCTAGTTCCCATCAGACACACAGCCTACATGGATGAAGATAGGGAAGATAAGTTCTGCAAACTAGAAACAGAAAGTAATGTGAAACACAGAACAGGAGTAATACAAAAGCAGTGATGACAATTAGGTCATCAAGAAGGTAAATGTTAAAGAAATCTCTTTACCAGAACATGAACCAGAAAGTCAAAACATGGGCAGAAAACCTCACAAAAGCATCATGTTTTCGGTTTTGTACATTTCCTCGAAATGCGGCTGGTTTGTTGGCTTCTGCCTGACTTTCATGCACATAATTATTTCTGAACTTCATTTTCAAACCCCAAAAAAATTTATTGCCAGCCTTTTGTAAATATACAAATAGTAAGATATTGCTGTTTCTTCTGTGCAGCCAAACCGTAGAGAATTAAATTGTTTTAAACATGAACCGAGCTTTAGTTAGCAGATCTGTCTTTACAAAATCAGACGACATCCTGTATCAGAAGCTTCCAATTTGCATTTATTTTTTAACTTGCAAATAAGGAGTTATAAATGACTAACTGTAAATTGTTATCATAAAACCACGGACAAATAACATTTTTTTTTTTTTATTATCCTTCAATGCCTAATACATTTTTTATGTGCTTATAATAAACTGCATTTCATTTGGCAGTATGTAAAAGATAGCATGCCCCCACAGAACAAAGAGCAGCTCCCTCATTCCCTCCAATGCAAATGTGAAGCGAGATTAGGCTGTCTGTCTGTGTTAGACCATGCAGTACAGCTACAGATAGACTGGCCGCCTTCATCTGGACCTGATGAGTCACAGTCAAATCTGAGATTGGCATCTGTTAAGTAACAGACAGGAAGGCTATAAGCCTAATTAACTTGTTAGAATTTGTTACATAAAAAATCATTTGGCTAAATGTTCCACAGGCATGCAGAATGAGACCTTTGTGGATACTTCCTTCATTTGTGAAAACACTTGCAGTGAGTTGGTGAGACCACTAGGTGTCTCTACTTTTCACCGCAGGAATGCTGCACTATTGTCTCTTTGACAAACACTGAAATGTTTTTATTATGTGGAACTATATTTACTGGTTTAATTATGCGCTGTGTCTCATTCGCCCTGACAACCACAATTACTGCATCATCTGGTGAAATAAATATGACATGCAGTCAGACAAATGCTTCAGGGAATAAGAAAGTCATTTAGGAGTTTGATGCAGGATGGGACAGGTTAAAGCCACTGGAAAGCTGCCCCTCTTTTTCTTTTCATTAATTAGATTAGGTAATACTTTGCCCTTGCAGAAAAATAAAGTAAAGAAGGTGAAAAGATAAGGAATGTCATCAGAGGTCATTTATCTGATTGGAGCAGTGTAAAGTCAGTGATGTGAGGGAGAGACAGAGCGAAATATTACTCTGAACTCAATCAAATATGTTTTACAACATCAGACCAAGACAAAAAAGAACATTTTATGTTAAAAAGCTTTTGATCAAAGTAATTTACATTTTTCATTTTTATTAATTTATTTAAACGTGTATTATATTTTAAGAAGAGATTTAAACATGTCTAACTGCATTTTTCCTAGCTCAGTACAGACCTTTGGAACAGATGACAGTAATAAGCCTTGAGAGCCTTTTGTGAACTTAGCACAGTGATTAGGGTTATTTGTTTGTTTTTCTTTACATCCTCAAGATGAAGTCTTATAGTTTCTAACACGTATTACCATCCAGAGTGAGTGCTGCATTATAATCAGAAATTAGAACTTTGTGTATTAAAAAACCCAGCTGGCATTGTGAAACTGTCAGGCTATGATTACTTGTATAAATCTTCAGCTCTTTGCAACCGGTTCCTTTCACCATAATCTGATCTCACCACAATTATTTTCCAGCCTCAGCTTTCAGATGTTAGCTCTATGATATTTACTATCAGCAAACTTTACTCACATAAACACTGCTTCACTTGATTATTTACATGACGCCTTTACATGTAACTATTTACTACCCAACCTTGGTCCAAGCATATATACAAGTCAACAAAAGGATGACTTCATGAGGGGAAAAAAGTTTTGAAACAACCCAGTCGGAGCTCAGAACTGATTCTGTCTGAAAATCCCTGCCGTGTGGACAGGAGAGTCATTACAATCTGATCAATTAGGGGAATTTTACTAAGTCAAGACGTGGGAAGCTGACAGATTCCTACATAATTTTACCAGCATGTTTTGAGACTGGAGAACAACATTGTGGAGTAGTCCAGCCAGGAGTCCTGACTTGAATCTGATAGAAAATTAGTTAAGGAAGCTAAAGGTTAGGGTGATGGCAAGGAGAACTTTCAGCCTCAAAAACCATGAGCTCATCACCAAAGATAAATATTTAAAATACCAGTGGAAACATTCAAAAGTATACATGGCAACAAGCTTGCGTTTTTCACAACTTACACTGCTTATAACACTGTTTTATATATATATATTTTTTAAATGCCTGTTTTATTTCCTATCAGAAACAAATTTATCTGTAATTGAAAATAATTGTCAAATTTAATCTGATAGGTGTAGAAATAACTTTGGGTTGCCAAGAATTTTATTTTGCAAAAACTTATTTGAAGCCTGTCTTGATATGAGGCTGTCCTGATGTCTCAAAAAGAATAAAGTTTAAATTAATCTCAAATTGTTTTAAAGCATCTCTGTTGAGCATTTAAAAATTGATGATCCAGTTTGTGTTCAACATAAGCATTCTAAATTTTGAACAAGATATGGACAAATGCAGTCTAGGTTCCCTAGTCTTTACGTCACAGCATTGATGTTTGTGAAACCTAGGACTGTTATTTACACAAAAGTGAGCATATTTTTGCATAACATCACAAAAATGATGAATGTTATGTCATGCAAATGTACCAACTTGCATTTAAAAAATCTTCTTTCAAACTTCAGATTAGTCAAAATGATTTTTCAAAAAACAGAGAAATATTTTGAAAAGAAAATTTGCCTGTATGCCTGTATTTCCTACCCCTAGCATTTTTTTTGATCCTATAGTTGCTGTTTTCTGCGGGTGAGTTCAGAGAGATGACAAGTGAAAGGCTACCATATGGCCAAGCAGGAAGGAGGGAGAGGAAAGAGGGAGAGAGCACGACTCACTAAAAGGGGGAGAGACAAGAAATGACATGAGATCTTAGAGGAGAAAAAGAGCATTGGGGGAGAGGAAAGGAACAGAAGATATGAGGAAATATTGAAGATGATTTAGAGGATAGAGCTTGGTTGTGGTGATCGGGGGCAGGAGGGGTGGTTGATTGAGATAAGAGACAGAGGTGGGTGGCAGAGCATACAGCTTGGGAGCAGAGGAGGCGACAGTCGGGGGTGTTCACTGCTCAGTGATGTGTTATGATGTGACTCTCTCCTCTTTATGTGCACACATTCGCGTCTTTGTCACTTAGGAGAACATTGATTCTGTTGCTTATTAATGGAGCTTTTCTGTAAAATGTTAGACAGGAAACAAGTTCCTTTAAAAGACATATCTGTTTACATAGATGGAGTGTTTTTGTGCTGTGGTTAGCAGTACATGGTAATTGCTTTTAAAGATACATCTTTTGTGAGGAAGTATTCTTTGGCTTATACATAACTGGAGGAAATTTTACACCATAATAATATTTTTTGATGGAAATGAATAGTTATGTATTTGTTGTGTCATTGGGCAACCCAGTTTGAATTATACTAGTTAGTGAACTAAATAAGCTAAACAAAATGTATGTAGTTAGCTTGCTAAAACCTCTCCTGCAGATTTGATTCTGAATCTGGATCTAGGAATGAGCATTGCAAAGACAAAAGTCATTAATATCCACATAAACAAAATTTATCACAAGCCAAACAGTGTGACTAATTAAACTGTGGATCTTATGGGATTTTTAACTGCTTTCCTGGTAACTAGGTTTTGCTAGCACAAGCTAATTAGAATATCTTTCTCTGAATTTCCTGCAGATAAACACTGTATGTGTGGCACCGATTTAATGAAATATGAATAAACAGCATAAATTCAATTCAATTCAGTTCAATTCAATTCAATTCAATTCAATTCAGTTTCAATTCAGCGCCAATTCACAACACATGTCGTCTCAAGGCACTTCACAAAAGTCAGGTACATACATTCCAATTAATCTTAATCATTGAACAGTGCAGTCAGATTCTGTTATTTATTTATAAACAGTATATAACAGCCATCATGACTATTATTACTTTTTTATCAGCAAGGCAGCCATTGGATTTTAATATTCGGGTTGATGCAAAACAACCAACTTTTGGACTCAGTACAACTAATTTTGCCAACTTGAATTTCAGGATTTTGAACATCCCTATTAAGGGTTTGAGGATGGCTCATGCTAGTTTACAACAATCTTTCTTTCTCAACAAAAAGTAGGTTTATTTTTTTGACTTTGTGCTATAATGTATGGTTTCTTTGGTTTGGGATTGAGATAAAGATATTCTTTGATGGATTCATGCCAGATCATAAATGGCTTCTCATGGTGGTGAAGCTGTATGACCGACTACTGAGGACCTATTACGCTGAACAAGTAAAGACTCACAGAACGGGAGATGGAAGCTTGGCAACAGAGTGATTGGCAGGGAACTGCTTAGAACTGGTTTGGATGAAACTAATTCACCACTGCTTTTCCTCCTTATGTTCATCCCTAGATTAATTGACAGATTATCTATGAATGCAAGTACGACTGCAGACTTTCTCTGTAGTCTACAGAGATGGTTGTGCTTGAAAATACCAGTACATCAGCAGTTACTGCTATATTCAGCCCAGTCTGTTGGACACCAGCAACCATGCCACGTTCAAAGTCACTTGAATTTTTTTCCCCTTTTTCTCCATTGTAAAGTTTGGTTTTAAATTTTTCAGCAAGTCCCTTCTGCACGGGGGGTAACTTATCAACAATGTTTCATTGGGAACCCCCTTGAAAAATTTGTTTTCCTTTTGTTTTTAAGTCAGGGGGAAAAAAAAACAAAAACCCACTTTCTGTTAAATTTAAAAAACCAAAAAGTCAAATTTTCAAAACCGGGCTTTTCCCAAAAAAACCCTATATGGTTATTAGCATAGTAATAGCTGCTTTAATTCTCTTTTTAATGCTTAGATCTCTTTAAATTTGTTCCAAATATATAACTGGGCAATCTCTATCAAGAAATGTGTTGCAAACACAAACACACAAACACACACACACACAAAAAACCCCACAAACACCAACACACATACAATGCATACAGTAATTTCCTCTTTTCTCTACACCCCCTCACGATCTCTTCATTTTGGCTCTTTTGGGCCAAGGTACCACCCCAGCCTTTTGTTCATTACCTGGGACGAAGCTCCGCCTGGGATCTCGCTTCCTCCAGGATTACAAAAAAAAAGGGAAAACCCCAGAACACTTCTGCTTCTTCGTCTTATCTTCACAGCCGGACAAACAGCTATGTTTGTGTTTTTTGCGTTTCCAAACCTCACGCACACCCTCTGACTCTCCCTCTCTCTCCTTCTTTGCCTCTCGTTGTCAGTCTGTCTCCTTCTCACATGCAAACACGCTCCCTCTTTTCCCAGACAGAGGAGCAGTAAAGGGATTGGCGTTGTAGTTGGTTTTTGGTTCCTGGTCTTTGGCCCGGAGGGGAGCAGAGCAGCAGATGGTGATGTGAAGACGAGCTCAGCCAGGTAAGAAGACTCATCCAAACCAGACTCCAGGCTATGACCATTCCAGCATACCACCCCCACCCCCCCTCTCCTGTCTCTCCCGTCTTTCCCCCACTCTGTGTCTGTGCGACATGAGGTGAATACCAATTCCTCACCAAAGCTCCCACGGTTTTACTCTCCTGGCTGGAAAAAGGTAGGGATGTGTCACAGCTTTCCTGTTCTGTTAATTCCCACACTGATGAAGCAGAACATTTGCCAACAGGTTGGCTCTTCAGTGTTGCTGTAACATAAAAATTTTATCTTCAGAACAGGGACAAAAAGGGGCCAAATTTTCCTTTTATTTCTGGGACTATGTGGGAGTAGAAAAAATAAAAGGAAAGGAAACCCAGTCCACCTCCCTGGATGATTCATTACTAATCCATCTAGCTCTGCACCGTGTGGTCGCTCTAACTCATCATAGCCATGTATGAGATATGAATGGTGTTTTTGTCTTAGTATGAATGACTGCCAGAGGATGCCATTCCTGCACTGGAGCTTTGATGCAGCGCAGTCATGTAACACAACCCTTTGCCAACGAAACTCCAGATTCATCTCCAGCAGCCTGGAAAATATTTTTACTTTTGCAGCCCTTTTTAAAATTTTTCCCACACTTTTTTAAGTTTGGCTGTAAATGAGAGTTTATGTGAAACAAAATGAGTTTTCTCTTTGCAATCCCCTTTTGAGTCGCGCCGGGAAAATTTGTGGGACGGGAAATTGATTGTTTATCTTTTTGAGAACGGGGAGAAAGTGCGGGGCGTGAGGATGTTTCATTTTAAGGTCATTGTGATTTTTTTCCCTGTCTATTAATATCAAGATTATATCAGTGTGTGCTTGTGTGTATTGATGAGGCAGGTCTCATGACTTTGTCTCACGTTACCAACCCATCATCACTTTCTGTAAGAGCTTCCTCCTACCTTGTCTCTGTGCTACAGAAGCACTGCAACAACACGGTCAATACTCACTCTTTATTCACTTAAACACCTAGAAACTGTAAATACTACCACCATCCAAAAGCGGGTTTTTTTATTGTTGGAAAACAAATCAAATCAAATACTAAAAAAATAGGGCAGAACAGCTTATTTGGATACATCTCCAGACATAATTCCAAAGAATCAGAAATATCCATTAAAGCATGAGCCAGCTGTCACCACATTAATTCCTCTTGTTCCTGATTTCCAGAAAGAGCTTTTGCACAACTGGCAGCTCTCGGTCACTCCTGGTACGGTGGTCCTTCTGGAACAGAAGTCACAGGGTTGTTGTATAGCTCTGTTTAGGCTCAGATGGGCTCTAGGTTCTTGACTGGAAACACATTATTCCATTTGAGGACTTGTTGAGATGTTTGTAAGGATTCAGCAACAGACGACCTTCAAACAGAAATGAAGCTGAATCACCTGTCAGCTTTGACTTGTTTATCATTAATTCATTTGGCCTGAGATCAGTGCTGAGCATGCTTTGATGAGGTGTTTCACTTTTCTTGCATTATGATATTCAGATAAGCTTTCTTAATATGTTATGTTTTTAATACATGACTAGTCTTATGGATTATTTATTATAGGAATTAATCTATTTTAGTTACTCTTGATCAAAGGCGGAACTTAAAGTGAGAATAATATTAAATTAATACATAAGAAAGAAGGAAATGTAAATGTCTAAATATAAGTTTAATTAGCTTTTCTGACGGTTTATGTTTTTGTTGACGTAACATTTAAAAAAATAAACATTTGAAAAAAAGCCATGAAATCAAAACTTGGTAAGTAACTGTCAGATACATAGGATAATCATCTAAGTTTTTTAAACCTGCAAATTAAAAAATACATGTATTATCATTCCAGATGATGTTAATGTTTCAACTGAAAATAATTAGGATTAAAACATAGAAAACACATTTTTCAAAGATTTACCTGCTTTTTTTCTAAATCCTCACTACAGTTCTGGATAAAGGCTCTCTGCATATTTTTGCATTTGGACGTAATGAAAAATAAAAAATACAAAATATTAAATTCACATACAGTCCAGTTTTTTGTGGTTAAAACAGAATAAGTAGAAATGTTCATTTAAATTTGGTCTGATTCTCCTTTCATGTTTGAAATTATAAGACAAAGGCACAGGCAAAGAGAAATGAACCAGCACCCAGTTCTGTGAGCGCTGGATGCTGTGATTGCAGAAGAGACTGTTCCTTCTATTCATCTCAAACAAGTCATCTCACATATTTTTCCCAACACAAATAAATGCAACTGAACAAGAACATATGCAATAATACATATTTAGAATTTTGATAAGTTCATGCAAGGAAAAGTTATTTTTTTGCATATGATTAAATTTAAGTATTAAAGTGCTGCATGTGAGCCAAAAAGATACAAAAATTAAATAATGTTTGTGTGTTTGTTTTTTTATAATTGATCTTTGAAAATCTAATTTTCAAAAGATGCCAAAACATTTTCAAATCATTATTGCACCAAACGACTCACTCAGCAACTAAACAAAGAGGCTGAAAAAACTGTTATATTTACCTATTTGTTGCTTTTTTAACAAACATGGATATTCTCACTACTTCTCCCCTGCTGGTGTATATTTGTGTTTTTCATTTATTATGGAGTGCATACCTGCCCAGGTGTGTGTGTTTGTGTGTGTTTGCGCCGATGCTTGTGTGTGTATATGTGTGCATAACACAGAATATTGGTTACCACAGTTACCAAAACGCCAACCTCACTGCGTCACTGCTTGAGACAACCTTCATATAAAAATATGCTCCAGTCCCCCCATTCATCCCTCCATCCACTCATCTACCTGTTCACCTCTCGTTTAAAAATGGAAGGATTCTGAACTTTCTCCTATCCGACACAATCGTGTGCTTGGCTGTGTGTGTTTGTGAGCACTCCTCATATACATTGGCTGTATGCACATTGCCATGGCTACAAGCAGTGCTAACTGGCGTCATTACTTCAAAACCATCTTCACAGTGAGCAAAAGAGAGGAAGAAAAGGACTCAAAACAGCTCTCCTCTATCACCTGTACTCTCTCTCTCTCAAGCTAACACACACAGAAGCATCTTCAGCCACTGGGGTGGTCTCATATTCCGCTGAGCTAACCCTGTTCGGCCATCGGGTTCCAGTGGGACTGAAGGAGAGCAGGGGAGATGGTGGAGAGGAGACAGGGGTGGAGCAGGGAAGGCTTCGCTTCATGCATACTGATGTGACTGTAGCTATCTGAATGTGTTTCTGAAGGTTTCGCAAGGTCTGGCTTGAATCATTGGAAGAAGGAGAAGGGAAGAGATATTGACAGCTTACTGTGTCACCTCATCACCATCCTCTGCTCATGAAAGCACAACTGGGAGGTGACAAGGGTGCTGGTTCATGAACCAGTTCATGAACTGGTTCATGAACCCAGTCTTAATGTGAACAGTTGATCAGAGCACAATGATTTTACTAGGGCGACTCTTCATTTTGAAATCAGCTGTGACTTTTCATCTGAAATCCAGCGATGCAACATACAGCTGTTGTTTTGTGTCCTTCAGAACCAGCTCTGCCTCATAATGGCTGACAACAACCAGTTGCCACAGGATACAGGATTCAAACAGATCATGTGATCTGCCAACCTCACCAGTTCGCTGCCATCTCTTGTTGGTAAGTTCATTAGCACCCCTTGTGGTGGCTGAAGGAGCATTAGCATAGCAACATAGCTTGAGCTTCACACACACAACAGCAAGGAAAATTTTAATTCTTTCATACTCAGAGATGCTCAAAATGTTGCAGAGCAATGATACTCTTTTTGTAACAAGAACCCCCCCTTAAATACCAAGTTTTTCAAATACCATACATTCATACATATCATACATACATTTTAACAACTGTACAACTCAATTCAGCCTTTTGCACTTTCTTATGTCATGAAAATAAAATATTCAGCATAACACAAACAAAACAAACGTATCCAATGGCGTTGCATGATTAGTTGAAGGATATGCTTCAGTTATGCATTTCATTTTTACTCAGAAGTTTAAATGTTCAAGTTTCAAATTGTACAAAATGACCATACTGGCCTCACTGAATTTCAAGTGGGAAAGTGGAAGAATCTTTACAAACCCCAATATAAAAATCCAATATGCTAGCTATGCATGTAAAACTTAGTGATAACTGCAATAAAAAATGCATAAATAATAAATAAATGCACTCTGGAATTAAATATTTCACAGAGTCTTTCAGAATAAAATTAAAAACTAAAAATGGAGAGAAATGTATTATTATTAGCTTGTGTTATCCTGGTTAAGGTATGGTGGCATATCACTGCCAAAAATCCACGAGCAAAAAAAGAGATCTTCGAGTGTGAGCGAGCAGGATTTTTTTCTTCGTGCATACCAATCAACCCTGCTCACACGGATCTCTTATTCATTTGCAGATTTTTGGCAGTGATATGCCACCATAGTTAATATACATACTAGGACGAAAACTAAAGAAGACAGAGCCTTCTGCTCAGTGGCACCCAGACTCTGAAACTCTTCCTTTGGACTTGAGATCAGTGGACTTGATAGTCTCTTTTAAAAGCCAGTTAAAACATATCTTTTTAAATCTGCTTTTTATTAATTTCTCTTAATTTTTATGCATTTTTGGCTCTTGTAAGACACTTTGTGATTTTATATCTATATAAATAATACTACATACAAAAGTTTTATTTACTGACCTGCTTACTTACTTACGTACATCTTAACTAGCAAGTCTTACTGGTTTTCAGTTACTTGGAGCCGGAGCGCAGTTAAGTTGGGTTTGAAGTCATTCCCAGATCCAACTTGTAACTTTAGGTTCACCAAATGTAAGTAACCACCAGCATTTGCTCCTGATTCATAAGAATCTTTTACAAAAGAGTTTGGTCATAAACCCACAAAGATGGTTCCCTCTCTGATCTGCCACTAGTCATCAGAAATCAAGCCAAACATCGTGGAACCAAATAGGCATAGAGTGGAGCTCAGTATAGTCACTAAATGTTCCACAGAAAGTAAGTTTTAGAAAACTCTTAAAGAGTTAAACACATTGGTGGTGTATGACTTTTTCTTTACAACTATTGAACAAAGTTTCCATGGCTGAAGTCCAGTAAGATGTTCTGTCTCGAGCGGCTCACTGCTGCACAACCCCTTTGATGTGTGTAAATGGGAAGAAATAATGTGCCTAAAATATGCACTGTACTGAGGTGGTTTCTGTGTGCTGACTACTTAAGCCCCCCAGTCAGTTACCTTTATAAAACATCTGCAGTTGCTACATCACACACTTTAATCCTTGCACAAGTCAACTGGTCCAAGGCTGTGTTTGCTTCGCTTGGTGAGTCAGAGGTGCTGTGGGTTGACTTCAACCCCCTCCCTCTTGCCACCTTGGCCCTTTAAGAAATCTCACCAAGATGGTGAAAAGCATCCAAGTGTCCCCTTGCTTTAACAAGTCATGACTCATTTTTTTAGATGTTTGTATTACCTTTCACCTTGTAAAAAACGTATACCAAAGTTTCTTCTGAGTCCCAGAGTCCATTTCCTCAAACCACAGTTTGAGAATCATGATTATGATGGATTAAGGAAAAAAAACAATGCTGAAACACCTTGTTCCTGAGTAAACTCAAGGTAATACTTGAACTGCAGCACAGCTAGCTGCTGCAAAAACTTAGAAAAGTAGCAGTTTAAAAACGTGCCTGTGATATTTTCTTCAAAGAGTACTGCCTCTTGTACTTGCGAAGTACTGCAGGTGGCAAAGTTTGAAAATAATGGTTGCAGAGGATTATAGAAATATAGAAACTCAGCTGAAATCCTGCTGTTCTTGTTTACATTTCAGCTATATTAGTAGTGTGGCACAGCGAGTTGCATTTTTGCCACTTGTCAGCAATTTAGGCAGATAATTAACTAAATGCATTCAGTATATTTTACAATATTTGTGTTATGGAAGACACTGGTTCAAAGTACACATCAGACTTTTATCTGAACACCCCTAACTTTATATATAATTTGTTATCTACAGAAAGGCATGACCTTGTTAGTTCTTTTATTTGTTTAGCTTTTTTGATGTTAAGTATTATTTAATCAAGACAAAATCTACCCTTGAAGCTTACAGGGAGACTTGCGTCTGATGATGTAACAGCAAAGAACAACTAATGAGGGACTGGACCTTCTTTGAGGAAGTTTCTTCTACATTATTCACATGTTTTATAAAAGGTTTCCTTTCAAACGTGTTTACTAACTTCTATTTACTATTGGCAGCTGAGTAGCTTAATTGTTGCACCTCTTTGAATGTCACTGATCCAAATACACACAAAGAAAACTAAACATTTTTATTTATTGGCTTTGAAACCTTTAAAAAAAAAAAAAACTCTGTATTTGGTGAAATTCTGCAATGGAAATCCATAATTACCCAGCTGAGTTTTCATTCAGTGTATATTTAGTTGTGAAAAAAACGCTGCAATAAATAATTTGCTGCCATCTTTAATTGAATGGGAAGGGAATAAAAATGAAGGTACTTTAATTCTGTTGACAAGTAAAAAGGTCAGAGGCTATATTAGTACATATTGTATACAATCCCCAACTGGCAGCATAGTCTCCCCACTGCCTGTCTGTCACCTACCTTGCTATTTTGTGCTTTAATGTGAGGAAACATTCAGTATCAGTTGTTTTTCATTGATAAAGCTGTTCCAAACTCACACATGACAAATTTAGCCATCAGCAACACATTCAGACAAAAAACAGCACACCACTGCTCTCAAAGACCTCTGCTTTCACACATTCACACAAATCACGTGGTAATAATCCACCAAATGTACAAAACATCTTCAGTAATGGCTGAAGTATAAAAGTGGAGGGCAGAAAGGGGCTCTGAATGCACTGCTGACTGTTACTAAGGTGTGTGTGACTGTGTGTGTGCCAGCAGTAGATGATAATGCCTGGGTCGGATGAGAGGGATGAGTGCCACTCTGTTGCCACGGTGACGGACAGGGCTGCAAACACGCTACCCCTGACTCATCTCTCTATAATACGTATGCACACACACATACACCCACACACACGCACACACACACATACACACACACACACATTTTTACACAATAGGGTCCCATCTAAAGGAGACAAGGGGATCCGGAGATGAGAGCCACTCTATGCTGCTTAGCTGTACATATGAATAGGCCTGTGGAATAAGTGCAGTCCTTTCTGCAATACAAAAAATACAAAAACACATTTGCACAACTTAATAAATACAGGAAACATGCATATGAACAGGACAAACTGTATTGTTGCATACACCCCTTTGGCCACGTGAAAATTCAAAAGAAACCAAATTTCCTCTTTTCAGATATGTTACCACCAATTTTGTTCAAGCGGACAGCTGAAGGAGGAATTTCTGGACAACCTTGGAGACAAAAACCTAAAATGTCTTTCTTCTTATTTTTTTTTTATTTGTTTAAATATGGCTTTTACTCCTCAAAAACAATTATATTAAAGACTCTTATTCCACAGGGGGATCATGACCCGCCGGCTGAGCAGCTCCACTCGTTCGCACACTGAAGACTCCATCTTCCTGAGGCCCGATGAGGACCCTGTCTGGTTGGACGAACCCACGAAGGTTGATAAGATAGGTGATGGAGCCACTAGCAAGGATGATGTCCCTGACTGCAAAGATGGAGGCCAAAGTCCAGAGGGAGCGGAAGTGTTTATTCACAAGGTGTATGCATTGGTTGTGGAGCTTCAGTGCTGGGCTGCACTGTTTATCAGCTCCCAAGTCACAGTATGTATATTTATAATTATGCTCATTTTTTATTCAAGTTATCTAAACTGATGCAACAGCAACAGCATTAGCAAAGCAAATGACTAAATTATTGTAATACATGTATTTTACTTGTCATATTTATGTGGTATTTTCCATTCATCTATCTCTTCCATATCTTCTTTATTGGCTGTGTTTGATTCACATTAAGAAAAGGTGACAGGTGCCACATTACAATCTTTGATACAACTGAAATGTAGCCATGTTTGTGGCACATATCTGTTTATGATCTATTTAGAGTTCCTGTCAGAAGTTTACATCCATCCATCATCATCAGCAGGGATGACATTTATTTAGGGATTTTTATTTACTAATACTACAACTCCATCATTAAAGAGTTTGATGCCATCAAAGTCCTCACTCGCTTGCCACCCAACTCCCAAAGTACTCAACCTAGACGTCCTTCCTGGGCAGGTGGTGGGCGATGAAGGTTTTCTGTATGTTTTTTCAGGTTGAGCCCCAAAAGCCACCAGGGGCTTGCCAGGTGTTCCTTCGGGTCTGGCTCCAGGAGGGTGCTCCGGTCTCCCTAATTTGGGCAAGGTTCTGAGTTACCTATGGTCTTCCATTTAAAAGGTCTTTAAATCACTCATTGTCTAACTCCTTCCATGCGGCTAATTTGGCATAGGAAACCCTACCAGGGCAAGCCCTGACAACTAGTCCCCAGGATCAATGGGGTACTCAACCATGTTAAGTTGGATTCTGCAAAGGGTAACCAGAAAAAGTGGACTGTTCACTCCAGATTGGGGTCATCCTCTGCCTCAAGAGGAGGTGTTCAGGTAATCTGGTGTTTTGTTCAGGAGTGAATGCAAGATGGATCAGGAAATGAACAGACAGATTGGGGTTTGATCTGCAATAATGTGGGCATTGCTTTGGTCGCCCATACAAAGGAAAAGCTGAGCACGATAGCAAAGCTTGCTATTTACCAGTCCATCTATCAACCCTTAGCAATGGTCAAGAGTAATGGATTGTGACCAAAGAATGAGTTTTCAGATACAACCAGCAAAAAAATAGGATCCTCCATAGGTAGATAGGGTGAGGAGCTCCTTCATCTGGAAGAGGCTTAGAGTAGAGCTCCAGCTCCTCTGCATCGAAAGGAGTCAGTTGATGTACGTAGTTTAGGCTTTTGATTAGAAGTTAGTCTTCCCTCTTCATTATTCCACCTACCTTGTTTAGTATTAGGAACCTTATATGAATAATTTTGACTCCATGTGAATGAGAAATGATGATAATGAGGGTATGTTAACTTCTGACCGTAACTGTAGATAATTTATCTTGACTGCTTGAATGGGTAAACTTCTCTTCTTCTCTGCCTGCTTTTCACCTGGTAGCAGCTATCTGTAGCAGCAGTTTCTGAATAACACAATTTGTGGCATTTCACCCTCACCCTTACTGTCTTCCCAGGGTTATTGGGTGTTCTTTGTGCTGGAAGGAAACGGGCCGCTCTCTTCCTTCTACAAAGCCCTACAGGTCATGGACTTCTACTTGGGTTTCTTTTTACCATGTCAAGCAATTTTTGGAATGGACGTAAGTGTCGATTTATGGTTCTGCTGTTAATTATGGTGTGACACATTAAGTCTAAATTATTAACTAGCTGACTCAATGCATTTCTGTGTGTTGGTTAGTCTACAGTGTTGATGAAAGAGGTGCAAAACACAACACAGCACAACTGGATTGTCAGCGGCACTGCAGGCATTGGAGTGGCAATCTTTGTTATCATGGTAAATTGCTGGATATTAAATATTTAGTGGACTTTTGTGCTTTTTGTTGCTGTACCTACAAGATTAAATAAAAATAATAAACAAATGGATTAAAGATCAAGGTAAGAATTAAATTAACTAAATGTTTACCAAATGCACTTTTAAGCACCTTTTATTTGTTTTTCATTTGCATGTAAGAAAAAAATTGTTATCTTTTAGAATCATTCTGAACAATACTTTTCTAGTCTTTCTGAAGCATATTGAAAGATTTTCTTTAGGCTTTATACCTGATTTTTAATTCATTTTCCCTTCTTGTACCCTGACCTCAAATTTGGTAGCCTGCCAGTTAAAGAAATTAAAAGACTAAAAAGGTATAGGACAAAGAAAAAAGCATAAAACCATAAAAAATACATCCAGTAGATAAAGGGTATCATAAAGTCATATCTTCAATGAAACATACAGCGAACACCTGTCTGCAGATGATCATCTCTTGCATGGCAGATTTTCAGCTAACAAATCTTTTAAAAACAATATCCAGAGCTTAGAAATGTGTCAACAAAATGGAAGGAATATTACATGATTGCAAACCAGGGAAGGACAGCTTTAATTAAAGGAGCCAGGAGATGAACGGTAACTCTGGAGTAGGTGCAGAGATCCACAACTCAGGTGGACGAACCTGTTGGTAGGACAACTATTATCCATGTACTCTCCATATCTTGTCTTCATGTGATTGTGGTAAGAAGAAAGCCATTGTTTACAAAAAGCTATAAGATGTCCCATTTGCTGTTTGCTACAAGCCATGTAGGGGACAAAATAAACGTGTGGAGGAAGGTGCTCTGGTCAGATGAGACCAACTTGTGCCTAAGTGCTAAACACTAAACTAACAACACATGGATGATAGATGAGCTGGTAGGAGCTGATTGAAAGATGGATGAACTAAATACAGGGTAATCTAGGAAAGAAACCTGCTAGAAGCTGCAAAAGTCTTTAGACTAGGGCATAGGTTCACAGCAATCCGCACATTTGTGTGTTAGAACGGCATAAACTCCAACCCAAATCCAATTAAGAATCCTTTTCCTTCCACCTTACTATTACACACCACTTGTGTAGTAAAATAAATTGAAAAGCTGTAATGTGACATAATGTGAAAGTGTAATGTACAATACTGTCAGAAAACCTAAAGAAATATTGATCAAAAACACTTTAAAAGATTGCTGTTCTACAAACGTCTCCGAATGAGAAATTTTGTCTTGTTGGAGGCAAAATATAAAGAAATGAATGACGTAAACCCCAAGATTCATGCCTCGTGTGCATTAGGATCAAAGAATCAGCAAGGAGATTTTTCTGTTTGTCTCAGGTGATCAACATGGTGTCTAAGTGGTGTTATGGCACTGGCTTGTGGACATCAGGAACAATTTCCAGAGATATCGGTGATCGGCGCCAGTCTGTGAGCCGCCAGCCCTCCTTCACCCTGTCAGAGTGGACGGATGCCCAGGAGGATCTGATGGACCTTGACCCGGTGCCTCAGACTCCAGTATTTGACATGGGCACAGACACCAGGATGGAAGGAGATGCCTCCACCCTCACCGTCACACCAGTGGGGCTTCAGGAGAGGTTAGAGAGGGGCATTCTGCACACCAGTAGTTTCATGAGAAATGTTGTTTCATGAGAAAAATATTTCTAGGTAGTGAAAAAGAGGATGTTCTGTCTCAGAGCATTTTTCATTTGTAATTTTATGCAAATGAGTGCACATTCCTCTCATCTGTGCCAACTAACCAAGGTTGAGTCCCACAGGAGAGGCTCCAATGTTTCTCTGACGTTGGACATGTGCACCCCAGGCTGCACGGAGCCCTACGGATATGGGGCCCAGCTCTCTCCACGAGACCAGTCGGCCCAGGAGTACCTCCGACAGGGAACGCACGTCCTGACCCCTGCCATGCTGCACACAAGGGCCATGGATGACCAGAGTCTGCAGGCGGAGTTTTATGTGAGTGCAACCACAGCAGCTCAGCCACCTACGCTCTTAGATTAGCAGAGACTCACCGGAAAAGACATACGCTGACATTGACATACATTCATAGACGCAGGCACTAGTGTACACACACCCACACATGCACAAACACCCAACTAAGCTCACCGCACATCCGTACGCTTTTCTAGTGCCGGTCAGTGGGCGAAGGACGGAGGGCTACAAATGTTTTTACATATAAAAAAACCCACAGAGGGTTTTAGTGTCTGTTAGGCATGAAGATTTGCACTCGATATCACACAAGCACTGGTAAAACACCTTAGGTCATGTACAATTAGACAGCAAGAGTTTGTTGCAAAGGACAGACAATGACCTCATGTCTTTGGATATTATTTTCTTAGGCTACAGTCACACTGCAGATAAATGCAACTTCAGTATACATTTGTGGAAGCACTTCTCCGGCAAAATAATTCCGACTCTGTAACTGGTATCTTCGGCCTAGGACTATTAGCAGTTGCACAAAGCCATCTTGTTCCACAACTGAGAGCGGGACCATGTCTTTAGCGATATGAAACGCCACGGCTTTAGTAATCTCGCGCCACTTGTCACTTCTTCTCTCATAAGGCACAGTTTTGTAATGTGGTTTGTTTCGGTGCAGGAGGCTGGGAAGGCTTCACAGTCTGAGCTGCAGCACGCAGTTTAACACAGTGCTCAAACTTTTTGTCAGGACTTGCTTTCGGCACTCTCTACAAAATACATCTTTCTGTTGTTCATCTGAGATTTTGAATCCGGACCATCTCCAAATGAGTGAATCGTTGTTTTTGTTTTTGCTCACCAGGTGCTCTCCGATATTCTCTCCTGTGCTTTCATCCTCACCTTCCATCTCGTGGCTGCTTTAGCATGCTAAACTTTCTAGCTTAGCTAGCCACTAGATGACGCAGTGGGGAGTGATGATTTGTCTTCAGTCTGAGGGAGAAGGGGCCGTGGGAAGTTCGACACAGACATATGAGGAAGAAGACAGAAGAATTGGCGGATCTAAGAGAATGATTAATATGCAATGTAGACCATTTCAATATAAACGATATACTTTCATCTTATAACTCTTTTGAAAAAATCTCGATAGTTTTAAAATCTCGATATATCGCCCAGCCCTATATGCAACCCCTATCCGACGTTTTTAGTGCAGTCAGAATGGCCCAATTCTGATCTTTTCACCTCCAAAACAATCCGAATTGTGTCACTTTCATAAGTGGTACTAAATCGGATATGTATCCGATTTTCAAAGTGCCCGCAGTCTGAACGGTCATGTCGCACTTCATCCAACTTTCATGCCATTGTCCTGGCTCCGACTAAACACCTACACAGACCTCTCTACAGAAGCAGTACTCATTGCTCCACAAAAGGCCGTTGTAATTAGTTGCACTCTCTTTTTTCTTGCCTTTCTTTGTCGTGTTCTAATGTGGTCATAATATTGTTGGCTCACAGTGCTCAACAACTCAATAATAACACGGAGACGCTGACATCCATTATTACGTTCCATAAACAGTGTGCTGCTGTGTGAGGTCTACATTCTCCTTCTGCGTATGCTGGTCGCTTTGGGGTCATGAACCGTTCAGACTGAAGACTGATGGTGGTTGCATTTAATTTGCAGTTTGAACAACCATGCAAAAAAAATCGGATTTCATCAAAAAACGGAATTGAGCATGAAGAACTGCAGTGTGAACGTAGCCTTAGTGTTTGGCAAAAGGCAATGAATGAATGAATAGATTTTTGTCACACCAACTATTCTACTGGCAGGAAACTCCTATGAACTTTGTGGACCCCAAGGAGTATAATTACCCAGGGCTTGTGAGAAAAAATCGCTACAAGACCATTTTACCCAGTAAGTACAAAGCAAATCGAAATTATCACAGATTAAAGTATATGTACTTTGCATATCTTCACCTTATTAAGGGTACATTAAATACATCCTGAAGTGTATGTCATAGTTCCATATATTAACACTGAGATGCTCCATTCAGTCAAACCTTTCAGTGCTCCTATGATTTTATCACCCTGTCTACCTACAGATACACACAGCAGAGTCGTTTTAAAGTCGCAGGAAGAAGATGATTTTCTTTCTACCTACATTAATGCTAATTATCTCAAAGTAAGTGAAAAAAGTTTGTAATACCAGCCAGCTATTTAGTTCTAAGCTTGCTGTTTTATTTTCACTGATAACTTTGACATCTGGGCATGTTTTCCTGTGTGTGTGCAGGGTTATGGGGATGAGGAACAAGCTTACATTGCCACGCAGGGCCCCACTGTTAATACGGTGGGAGACTTCTGGAGGATGGTGTGGCAGGAGAAAAGCCCCATTATAGTGATGATCACCAATCTGGAGGAGAAAAATGAGGTGGAGACATGAATGATAATGATAATGCGCCACCCACCACAATTATTAGCATTCGTAGTAAAGATGAGTGAAAAGCCTTACAATAGTTAAATTTTTTGTGGTGTAATCGCTCAAAAAAAAATTAAATAAATAAATCATCCAACATATATTATGAGTAGATTAATTTAGTTGTGGAAAAAATCACATTCAAATATAACTTTATTTAACAACAAAACTGTTTAAAAACTTTCAAAAGTTTCTACTAAAGAAAATTGCTTCCCTGGGGTATGATAATGACACGACACAGAGGTTCATTTTTCTTAGTTACTCTTCAAAATGGGAAAAGCAATAGAACAAGTCATTTAAGTAAGGCATGAGTGAGTGGGGTGGTAAAAGAGGTGGAAAATAGGACACTTGGGGTCAGTAAGTCTCTGTAACAATGATTAGATGTAACCAAAGACCAACCGATTGTTTGGGAGGCAAGACAGGAAAAAGCATTTTCTGTCCCACCAAAAAACATGTGGAGTTTGTTAAACATTGATGAGACTTTAAGAGGAACCGTATGCTGTATTCAAATAAGACAACAGATTGTATTCTTTTTTTTTTGTTGACAAACTCCACGAGGATCTGGTGTAAAGCAAAGCATAGATGTTATAGAGAACCTCATGATCACTGTTATTTTATGGTGGAGGATGTATGATGCTGTTGGCCTGTTCTTTAACAAAGGCAGTGGAGACCTTATTAGACTGTATTGTATCAGAGATTCTTCGGGCAGTTATTGGGTCTTTCTGTAGAACAATGACCTAAAACATATTGCCAAATTGGCACTGATATGGTTCCCCAGACACCAGATCAACCTTCTTACATGGCCACCTCTGTCCACAGACTGAAATCCCAGTAAAAGCTAAGAAGTGAACAAAAATTTTGTTTACATGGGATTTTTTTCCCTACTGAATTATTAACAGGGAGGGCTTATAAATGCTTTGGCTGCTGTAATGAGTACACAACTGGATTTGTGCAAGAGTTTAACGGTACATGTACAAATGTTGTTGTTTGTATGTTTTATCTTGCTTTCTTGAGCAGAAATGTGCAGAGTACTGGCCTGAGGACGCTGTGACCCACGAGGGCATAGAGATCACCGTTGTCTCAGTAACTCAAGAGGATGACTACAGCCTGAGGGTGTTTACTCTAAAGGTAACTCACAGAAAAGAGAAATGTGCATGCATTCTATTAAAGAACAATTTAAAACTGTGTTATCTTGTATAAATTGATGATTGTAGGTCCTGCTTGTGAATAGGAGGCTACACAATAATTTAAATGAGAAAAAAACATATTGAGAGCATTAAAATATTTGCAGCATGAAACTTGGGAAAGTCTCTAATTAGTCTGAATGTTTGCAAGTTTGTTTTTAAAACATTTGAGGTTTGTCAAATTTGAATGAGATTTCAAGAGGACACCAAGATATTTTCTTCTGAGACATCTTTAATCTCTGTGTTCCATCATGTTTCCTTTAAACAACACTCAGTAAGTGTTTGGGAACTGAGACACTAATTTTTGAAGTTTTGTAGGTGGAATTCTTTCCCATCCTTGTTTGATGTACAACTTCAGTTGCTCAACAGTCTGGGGTCTCCGTTGTCGTATTTAGCGCTTGATATTGTGCCACACATTTTCAATGGGGGACAGGTCTGGACTGCAGGAAGGCCAGTCTAGTACCAGAACTCCTTTGCTATTAAGCCACGCTGTTGTAACACGTGCAGAATGAGTCTTGGTTTTGTCTTGCTGAAATAAGCAGGAACTTCCCAGAAGAAGATGTTGCTTGGATGGCAGCATTTGTTGCTCCAAAACCTGTATGTACCCTTCAGCATTAATAGTGCCTTCACAGTTGTGCAAGTTAGCCATACCATGGGCACCAACACACCCCCATACCATCACAGATGCTGGCTTTTAAACTTTGCATTCATAATAATCCGGATAGTCCTTTTCCTCTTTGGCCTGGAGGACATGACATCTATGATTTCCAAAAACTATTTGAAATGTGGAAGCTGCCGGGGTTTCTGGATGTTGTTGATATATGGCTTTTGCTTTGCATGGTTGAGTTTTAACTTGCTCTTGTAGATGTAGCTATGAACTGTTTTTACTGACAATGGTTCCTGAGCCCATGTGCTAATATCTGTTACAGAGTGATGCTGGTTTTTAATGCAGTGCCTCCTGAGGAGTCGAAGGTCACGGGCATTCAATGTTGATTTTCGGCCTTGCTGCTTACATGCAGAGATTTTTCCAGATTCTCTGAAACTTTTGATGATATGATGGACTGTAGATGATGTAATCTCAACATTCTTTGCAATTGTATGTTGAGAAATGTTCTTAAACTGTTGGACTGTTTGCTCTCACAGTTGTTCACAAAGAGGTGAACCTCGCCCCATCCTTGCTGGTGAACAGCTGAGCCTTTCAGGGATCCTCCTTTTACACTAAAATTAACACTCGCCTGTTTCTGATTAACCTGTTCACCTGTGGAATGATCCAAACAGGTGTTTTTTTAGCATTCTTCAGCTTTCACAGTCTTTTGTTGCCCCTTCTCCCAGCTTTTTCAGAACATGTTGCAGGGATCAAATTCAAAAATGAATATTTCCAAAAAACCACATAGTTTATAAGTTTAAACATTCAATATCTTGTCTTTGTATTGTATTCAATTGCATATTGGTGGAACAGGATTTGAAAATTATGTATTCTGTTTTTTTTTTACGTTTTACACAACATTCCTGAAAGTCTGCACCAGGATACAAATATGGCAAATCATTTATAAATAAGCTAAAAAAATGGTCTCAGCCTAGAGGTACACATGTATTAATTTTCTAAAATAATCTCTCACCACTCATTGATCTTAAAATCCATATTGTTCATGGTTTATAAGATTTTATTTAAACCACTCTTAAATAATCTCAGAAAAGTTCAAGACTGATTTATTTATTTTTCATTACATTCACTTTGCAATCTTATAAAAAATACAATCAATTATTTTTCTATAAATTATACAGAACCGTTTTGCTGTTACACACAGTAATTTGACAGTTAAAAAAGTCTGGGGAGATTGCCAAAAACCACTGGGGCCTTATCACGTAATCTGTTTATTGTGGCCATCAGATTGGCTTATGTGTTGAAACAATGTTTATATTCACCATTTTAGTGTGGCAGCATTAGTTTTCCTTTTCTCTCAGCAGATCTGTTGGGCAGTAAAGAATATTATGATTTGGATGTGTTAGTTGGTGCCATTATTGTCTTCCTGGTGATTTTTTTTAATTATTTGGGGTCACGGTGGCCTTGCTGCATGAACAAACAACACATGATTCTGCTAATGCAGCCTGCAGCTGATTAATAAGCATTGTGGGATCATTACATAAATGTGCCGCGAGTCAAAAGTGTTTTGTTTGTTTGTTTGTCTGTGGCTCTCTGGGTAATATGTTGTGTTCCCGTAGCATCACTAATCAGTGGCAGAGTAATGCTAGGGAAATGGTGAAAACTGGTGTGATCATGCACAGTGCTGTCATCAAATGAGGGATTTATTTATTTATTCACATCATGCTCTGCATTACCTGTTGTCCTGGTAACATAACTTTTTGGATTTACATGGAGCACAACAGACATACAAAAACAAAACAAAACCAACCCAACAGATAAGCAAACAAGCTATGCAATGTGTGCTTGTTTACACAACAGGACCACATCCATATTTCCTGGGTCTCTGTGTGTTTGTTTGTGTGTACCAGTGCGGGGAAGAAGAGCGCACCCTTCGGCATTACTGGTACACCTCCTGGCCGGATCAGAAGACTCCAGACAAGGCTCCTCCCCTGCTGGAGCTGGTTCAGCAGGTGGAAGGAGCCAGAGAGGAGGCCCTACCCTCAAGTGGCCCAATAATTGTCCATTGCAGGTACAATAATATAACAGCCATTAATAAATTTACAACAAAGCTCATATTTAATATCAAAATAAACAACTCTTTCATTTCATGTAGATATTTGGAAAAGAAAATTTAGAGTTTAGTATATGCCATCTTTAAGCACTTTGTTTTCCACCAATTTAAGATTTTTTTTTAATCATTACTGAATGAATTTGAATCAGTATGTTACTAAATCTTGGACTCTTCTTATTTACTGCAGTGCTGGGATTGGTCGAACTGGCTGCTTCATTGCCACCTCCATCCTGTGCAAACAGCTGAGGACCGAGGGTGTGGTTGACATCCTGAGAACCACCTGCCAGCTCCGTCTGGACAGGTTAGATAAGCTTTTGTTTCTATTCTTCTATTTATGTCTGTTTATAAAAGGTCAAGCTCACAATTATTCACTCATTCAGTTCCAAAACACAAGACAAAGCTTCATGGGGTTTTGTACATAATATTCCTAAATAGTATGGGAATGACTGAATGTATGATCAGTATATTTCAATTTTAAAAGAGAGTTATGACACCTGTATTAAGTTAGAAACTCTGAAATCCTAAATCTCACACTAATATTGTGTTTGACTAAAATGTAGGCACATTTAATCAACGGGGAAAGAAAGTTTAGATAATTGTTTTTTTTACAAAATCCTTTTGCAGGTTCTGACAGGTTTTTTCTCAGGATTTCCTTTTAATTAGCTTCATCATCCCATCAGCCCTGAACAGCTTCCCTTTCCCTGCTGAAGAACAGTATTTCCACAGTATAATGCTACCACTACCATGTTTCAGGACGGGCTGTGTAACACAGTGGATGATCTGTTGATTTTCTGCCACATATTGCATTTAGCATGAAGGCAAAACGATTTCACAATGTCTCCTACACGGCTTGTGACAAATTTTGAACATGGCTTATTTTCAACATTGGCTTTCTTCTTGTCCGACTTACATAAACGCCAGAATTGTGAAATTATTGTCAAAACCATGCATCCCTTAACATATACTTCACATGTGCACTACCTTGTGTTGGTCTATTGCATAAAACCTCATTAAAATCCCATGAATCTTGTGGTTGCAGAGTAGCAAAATGTGACAAAGGTCTAGGCGTTTGTATTGTTTTGCAAGAAATTACATACACAAAAAAAAGGTTATGCTAATCTAGGCCATAGAAAGCACCGTGCATACCTAAACCATGGATGACTAAAGTTTTCAATCATAAATAACTGTAAAAATGTTATTCCAAACACCAATATGATTTTCCTCTAGGGAACATAGCAGCCTACTCCTAGGGAGCAGACAGGACACACAGAGTTGCAGTAATAATGTTGCTCTTTAAGATGTTTGGTATATTTACCTGCTACAGATGCAAACCCCAATTTCTTCTTTCATATTCCTTCTGTGTGTTTATCAGAGGTGGGATGATCCAGACCTGTGAGCAGTACCAGTTTGTGCATCATGTCCTCAGCCTGTATGAAAAGCAGCTGTCTCACACTGCTGAAGAGTAACGTGAGCGCCACAGCTGCACCCAGACCGAGACACACCACTGTACACCGTACCACCTGTGGTGGTATGCACCACCTTACCTAGCATCGTCACACAGTCTCACCCTTTAACAACCCTAAACCACGTTAATCTCTTCATCCAAATCAGGCTCATTTACATGGGACCTTTCTTAATCATTTACATGGGACCTTTCTTAATGTCGCTGTACAGAATCAACAAAGAGGTGGAATAATGGTATGACTCTAATCAAACACTGTTTTAACATCTGTCCAGAGCCAGCAGGCCGATAATAATACAAGCCCATGGTCCCTGTGTTGTTTAATTCGAGCTGCTGAGACTTTCCATCACACTGATGCTCATAAGTCTCAGTTGTCAAGGCCTTGTTTCAGTCTTGGTCTAAAATAGCTCCCTTACATAATGATTGTACAGCTATCAAAGGGTTATAGTAGAGCTAAAGCATTCTCAGGTCACCTGCACTAGAGTTTGCTTGACAAAATTCACTCTAAGAACGTTAGTGATTAAAATAAGGGCCCTTTACAGTGTAAGTGCCAGCATAATTTAATTCCACAGAGATAATCAAACTCCAGCCTAATATGTACCACTCTATTGATGTAAAATGTTAACCAACATCCAGCTTTTTTCTCATTGACTCTCTTTTCATGTAAAAAATGCAGAAGGCCTGAGTCACCTCATTTTCAGGTTGCATGGTGCTAAGTATTCGTTAAAGGCATGTGCAATGTTATGGAACATAGGAATGTAATAGTTAGGCTAATTAGGACTTCTGTACAAGCTCAAATATTTAATCTTTTTTTAATCCACGCTGCGTGTGGCAGTCCTCATGGCCCATGGTGTTTACACAGAAAACAGCATCATAAATGTTCCCTCAGAGGCGTCACAGAGCCACGCCAAAGTGGGAAAAGCCAGAAACAGAATCCCAAAACGCGAACAACTGCATTTTAACAGATACTGCAGAGAAAAGCAAGAAGCTGAAGGGTGGTGACATTCAGCTCGTTTTCATATCCCACTCGTCAGAATTGTTTCATAAAGTTTGTTGTCCTCCTGCTCTGTGATGCCTCTGCTTACAACAGTAGCTTGAACGCATCTGTGAGGTAACAAAGCTCATGATTGTTGTATAGACAGGCCATGCCTAATCTGTATGAAGCACAATGGACCAACTAAGGTTGTCTCTCTGATGTTCAGCTGTAAAGCTTATTTTTTCTGTATTGTGTTTTTGATTGTGTTGCGTTTAATGGATTGCATGTGCCGTATGGGACTCTGTAGGGTCCACAATCAAAGCGACGTGATTGGTTGTCCTGCTATTTGTTGTGTAAAAAAAAAGGGTGAACGCCTATTATTATTATTATTATTATTATTATTATTATTATTATTATTATTATTATTATTATTATTATTATTGCTTGCTCTTAGCCAATGCTTTTGATACAGTTTGCTTTTGTGAAACCAACCAGAGATATTTTTAGAACATTTTGATACAATCCTTTCGAGTAGATGCCTTGTGTATATTTCTGTTTACAACATGATGGAATGTAGCTCATACTGTGGATCAAAACCATTGGTTTATATTGCAAGACTTAAGAGAACAAAATGTGACAACTACCTAAGTTACCTTAGAGTAAAGTAAATAGATAGATTATGTTCCCTCTTAAGTATTCCAATTACTTTAGGCCTTTAGGCTTTGCTTTAATATGCTTTGCTTTCTGTGTATGTTCCTATTGTTTTTCTTGGAGAATTTTACCTCAGACTGAGTTTTTACACAGTCCCTGTTTCCATCTGTGATTCTAGGCCACTCTCAGTTGACAACATAGTTGAGAAATAAATGCTATGTGCAAGGCAGCTAAAACAGTGCAGATAGTTTTCTATGTAACAAGAATCCAACAACTTCTATGGATGTGAACATTATCAAAGGATCTCAACAATTACTCGCGAGGGCTCTGACCCATTACTAAACACCAACTCAAAAAGGAAGATTAAACTGCCAAAATTGCTTGTCAAATAACACTGGACTGAGACTGACAAGAAATGCCACATTTTATTGCCAGGGCTCAGACATGATCCTCTGATAATGTTCAGTGTCCTCGACTCAACAGCTTTTATTTTGAGTGTTTATTGCCAGTGCTTCACTCGTCCTCTTCTGATGTTTCAAATGAAGATGACAAAAACAGCCAGTCACACATACAATTACCAGCAATCAGTATTCCTCTCCTCTGCTAAAGTATCGCTTTAAGTTGTGAGTTTTTGCATCCAAATAAAAGTAGATTTTCATGAGTGTGTCTTGGTGTCTCTTTGATTTTACAAATACTGTATATTCAGAGTCATTTTTGGGCTGTAGTTTTGGCTTTTGATCAAAGCCCATTACGAGTCACATTGCATTTTCATAACTTGACCACTAGATGTCAGTGTTTGCCCACCTTGCCGTTGGCTCACTGCCCTTTCAACTGTTGACATCATTAATAGTACCGCAGCAGAGTAAAGGATTTCAGACAAACAAAATTATTGATTTAATTAAATTTAATTACTCAACGTTTTATTTCAAATGGTTTCGATTCTTGATGTGAAACAGTCATTTTTATAAATTTAAATAAAACAGTGCCAGTAAATTAATGTTTTCCTATGCAGACACAGTATGGTGAACAAGTATTTGAATCGTCATAGATTTAATTTCTTTTGCTTTTTGTCACACTAAGGCTAATATCTGATTTATTAAAGGAAAAAGCTTTATGTGTTCTTTGACAGATTACAAAAAAAATGAAAAATCCAGGTGCTGTTATTCTGTCTGTCAATATGTGATTTGAAAAGATTACTTACTGAGGTGGTACGTATTGTAAAAGGTTTGATAACACCTGACTAACATCGGTCATTATCATATCGATATGTTTTTAGTTCTTTGAGTTCAGTTATATCAGAGTTTTGTTTTTTGTTTTTTTGCAGAATGGACTTGTGGCTTTGTATTGTGTATAGGGTTACCAAAGGAGGAAGAGAAGGTGACTTGACCACAGTGCAATTTAGACAAGAACAGCCTTTGGAGAAGAACATTACAAACATAGAGAAGTTAGGGTTATAATGGTGTAATGTTATCAAACCCTTAGAAAAAGTGTGATTTAGTGGTGTCTTGAAAAGGACTGGGTTCAGTGGTGAGTTTTTATTTGGGTAAATGGCTTTCTGCCCAGAGTGGCACACTATAGAGGGCCACCACAAGGACAAATTAAGCTATCTGCCAGTTGCACTCAGAAAGAGTTTTGTATTGCTTATGTGCAAGTCCAGTCAACCTGAAAGGGCTTTCCCCCTGTAGTGTGCACAGTGTATGAAAACACTGCTGTATACCACAGATGGCTGATGATATTAAGTTGGAAGGAAGTAAGAGATCTGACCCTCTCTTGTTTAAAATCTTACATTTTTAAGACTAGTCAGACTTCAACCAAATAAATTCACACCAAAGGTTCATTAACCTACAAAGTGAGATTTCTTAAGCCTGTATTATATTTGTGAACAAATAAAAGAAAACATTTAAGAAATCCTAAATTACAAATGGTTTTAACATATATAATGAATACTATTTTTACCAAACTGAATAATTTTCTTTCATATTTAATATTATGTTTGATAAAGTATATAAATAGCAATCTATTCCATGTATTTCTTTTTAGTTTTATTTAAATCGTCACATACAAGACTATTTTCGTACATTTTATGGATGTATTGAATTATGGCACTCAGGGGCTCACCCAGGAAGCCATTCATGCAAGAACCGCCACTGGACAAGGCCATTACAAACATAAACGTGTGGGATTTAGAAACGTTTTGCTCCAAAAAACTGCGTTTAAGTTGCATTTTATGGTATTTGTCGGCCAGTGCCACCAAGTGAAAATAATTAAATCAAAAACCTAATTGCAATCCTTTCTATTCTTTTAAACTCTATAAAAGCTCTGCTTTAAACACGAAAAAAAAGACTGAATTGTCCCTTTAATACAGGAGGCAGAAAGCCGACGTCACGCTAACCCTAAACCACTGGCGCTGATTGGCTGGAGGTGACGTCAACTAATGTTTTTTGGTTTTTTCCACTCCTCTTCCTCATGAACCATGACCTCATCGGTTTAGTTCATGAAAGTGCTAAAGTGCACCTCCTGTACCTGAACCCCTTCCTTCTCCTTAACGTTCACATACACACTAACCGCTTTTAGCCTGTAGCTAGTCTAGCGGAGCGTCTTTAGCCTGCTACGATCCGATAGCGTCTCTCCTGGTCTGTTAAGGCTCTGAGGGAGACGTTTGAAGCTCCGTCAGCCTGGGTTTTAGCTCCTGGCGCTGTCACCCTCCTCTGGCTGTCAGCTGTGTGGGGCTACTGTAACTCAACACAACAAGGCCAGGTAAACACCCAGGAAGACGCCGCAGTTGTCCCCTCACACACATGGAGGCCAGTTGAATAACGCAGTGAGAACGCGTGGAGGTCGAGGTGAGTGTTCCTGTGTGTTTATAGATTTGTGGTTTGTTTTTTTATGACGTTAGCGTTTGCAGCGGATGCTTTGGCTCTCCCAGCCGCTGCAGTGAGTCCGTGAAGCGCGCACACACCCCCTCCCTTCCCTTCCCCAGTCCCGTCCGTCCGTCATGTGCGCGCACGTCTTATTATGGGAATTAAAACCCGTCCAGGTTCAGGTTATCGATTCTTGTCCCGCGATGAACACTGTGTAGTTTACCCCTTTGCTCATCATAAGGTACGTACTGTAGTTTTTTTTTTTCTTTAATGTTGAGTTATGCGAGCTGTTTCTTGTCATCAATGAAGCGGTGAATTTTCGCATGCGGACATGTCTCCGCGTCATAACAGAACAACGCAGGCTTCCCATTAACACACAACAACCTTAAAACCTAATAATAATTCAATCCAGCTCTGTAAAGAAAACAGCCTCTAAGGCGATTTTGACTCTGTCTAATATCGGTCTATTATAGAGCGCTATCACCGCTCATCCTCCACGCTGTTATTAAGGCTGTCGCACAGACAGTGTCTTTGTGCGCCCCAACCCTCCATTGTTTACTTTATCTAGAGCAATATGTTTCTTTAGAGCTTATTCCCACCTTTCTGTTCATCGGATTACATGGTGTGTATACTTAGTGTCAGGTTTTAGCTGGGAATCATTTGTTGTCATGTTGAAGTCTGGGGGTTGTCCTGGTTTGTTATATGACCCTGCTATTTCCTGCTGCCTCCCTGGGAGAGTATTGATCAGAGGACACCAGAGGGCTTTATATCTGGATTTGTTGTTTACATCATCATGATGATGATCTCCTCCAGCAGGACCCGCCAGGAATTGATTTATTTTTTCACAATTACATGAACACCTTGCACCAGGAAGCATTTACCACTGGTAGCTTCCAAGAGCGAGGAGGCTCCTCTTTTCTAAAAACATGTATCATTTATATTTGATGCCTAAATGTGTAAACGCATTAAATATTATTTTATTATTAAAGAAAATTACCAAAATTCTAGGAATGTTTTTCTTTCCTTTTTATCTTTTTGACAATATTTTGTTAAAGTATTTTATTAGATTTATTGAAATATGAAATTTTATCCACAGAAAAGTAAGAAACATTATTTTAATTATTTATGTATTTACACTCTTACAAACATACGTATTTAATATTATTTATCTTTAACCTGACTCTCATGGCTAAGAAAACTATTTATTAATGAATTGACCTATTGACCTAGGTTTTATCTAAAGAAAATTACAATACATTGTTATAACTTTCCTTTTTTTCTTGTGTTTATCTGTGTACTTTCTTACTTAATTACATTACATTAATTCTATTAAGTTCTAAATTTGGACTGGTGAAGGTTTATTTCTTCTTTTATAGCTAAGAAATTGAATAATTACCTGATTCTGGATTCAAGGATAAATGACTGTATACACAGAATCAAAGTATTGCTATGATTTAGTAACAGTTTAGTTTTTTATTTACTTTTCTTGCTTGTTTACTTTGTCAGTTGTAAAGATAAAATAGTTTATTTGCAGAAATCTATGATACCTTATGATACAATATTACCAGTTTTTTTTAAGTTTTCAAGTCAATTTTGAAGGATTTTTGCTTCTTTCTCTTTTTTCATCACGACTAAAAAGGCTTTAAGTTTTAAAGTAATATTACTACTGATTAATTTAGCACATACTCTGAGCTTTTAACAGTCATTAATTAATAATCCATTACTAAAAAATAGCAGCGTAAACACAGGTATATTTTTTAGTGTCTAGATAAAAAGGAAACTTTCTCGCAAGCATATCGCATTATAATAAACTTACTGTCAAAAACAATATGTAAAATCACAGTAATTTAGGCATGTTTGTATGCATATAACACAGAAGCAGGCAGGTCAGTGTTGGCGTGCTGAAAAGGTGCGCAGTGCGTTGTTATAGTTACTCTTTTCAAAGAGTAAATGATAGGCCTTTCATTTTGTCAAAAGAGAAACAGCTTTTTAACACAGATTTTACTCCATGATTGAGCCTGGGACATGAATGCTCATGAGTCTTTTTTGCAGTCTAAAAAAAACAAGGGCGGTTGTCATTGTGTGACCTCGAATCAGGTTTTTTATCACCAAACCGGTTGGACACAGATGACGTTATACTGGGAGTTAATGAATAACCTGGATGGTATTACATCACCTCTGGTTGGCCTCCAGTTGCTCCTTTTTGTGTTTGCCTCACTTCATCATGTCTGATATGACTTTATTGAGCCAACCCGGGCTTGATCATGCTTTTTTTTACAGTTTGTTTCAATAAGGGTTTAACATGGGGTCCTCCCAACTTTTCTTTTCATTGTTTCAAAAAAATTCTTTCAGTTATGTTTTATCCTGGTTGTAAAGGAGCCCGTTAACAGTTTGGGTTTTTATTTGCTTAAAGCGAAAAAAGGGGGAAAAATTGCTTTTTCCCAGTTCTCTCCAACAGCTAATAGCGGGGCAGTCATGCCTGCCCTACCCACATTATGCTATGTTTTTTACTATACGTCAAAAATGCATTGACACAGCAATGTGTGAATGTCCTAGATGTCCCAAGGTATGTTAAATAAAACCAATTAACCAAAAACAAAATTTTTTTATGAAAAAATAAAACTGTTTTTTTTCCAAAAAAAAATTCATAAGCATAATTTTTTATTAAAAAACACCTCTTTTTTTAACTCTAGAAAAGAGTAAAAACTGTAAAAAAAAAAAAAAAACATTAAAAAGAAATATATCGCACAAAGAACGCCACTGTCGGTTGTGTGGGAGTATTTTGGCTACAGAGAGGATGATGTTAACCAAAAACAGGCACCTCATTGGTGATGCCTTTCAACTGTTGCCATAACATGACAACATATGACAACATTTGTTTGACAGTTTCAAACAAACCTAAAAGCTATTTTATGCAGAGTTTCTTCACAGCCTTGGAAACAGTCTAGAAAAGCATGAAATTAGCTTTTATCGGTTTCCAGTTTTGGTAGGGAAGAAAGTTGTGTATGGGGAAAAAATAGAGTTTCCACACTTTATTCTTTTGTCTGGAAGATAAAAAAAGAAAATCTTAATTTCTAAAAGGTAATGACAACAAAATTGACAACATACAGTACAGACCAAAAGTTTGGACACACCTTCTCATTCAAAGAGTTTTCTTTATTTTCATGACTATGAATATTGTAGCTTTACACTGAAAACTCAAAACTCTGAATTAACACATGTGGAATTATTACTAAAAAAAAATTTTAAAACTAAAAATATGTCTTATATTCTATTTTCCTCAAAGTCCCACCTTTTCTTTTTTACTGCCACGCACACTTTTGGGCATTCTGTTGATGAGCTTCAAGGGGTAGTCACCTAAAAATGGTTTTCCAACATCTTAAAGGGAGTTCCCAAGATGCTTAGCACTTGTTGGCCCTTTTGCCTTCACTCTGCGGTCCAGCTCACCCCAAACCATCTCGATTGGGTTCAGGTCCGGTGACTGTCAAGACCAGGTCATCTGGCGCAGCACCCCATCACTCTCCTCTCCTCTCCCCTTGGTCAAATAGCCCTTACACAGCCTGGAGGTGTGTTTGGGGTCATTGTCCTGTTGAAAAATAAAGAGTTGCATTTCTAAGAGTCAAAGCAAACTCTTATTCAAGGAGGAGAATGGAATGATCTTCTCAATTGTTGTGCTCAAAAAGTTTTGTCTGAATACGTGTCAATCCGTGCATGTCACATTCAGAAAACTCTAAATTAATTGATGATTAGCTATAACTTTAAACTATTGACATGTAAAATTATTTCCCTGCTCAAGTGGGTGTTAAAAAAAAAAATAAACCTATAAAACCCTTTTCGGGGCTTCTGAGAGACCCACAAACAAAAGTTTTAATCAGAGTAGATGATATTTTTGAATATTCATTTAAATTTCTTATTTAGTTGTATTTCCTTTTAGTATTGTTCATCTTTGCTTGTTAGCCTTTATATACATAGCTGTGGAAATGTATTTACCCACTTACTGATTTCTTCAGTTTTTTTGTCACATTTACGCTACAGGTCAAAAGTTTTAGATACACTTTCTCACTTAGTGGGTCTTCATACTGTAAATAAAAGGAATCTAAAATAGAAAAACATATTTAAAGTTGTTTTACAATTTTTCGTTTGCTACATAATTCCATATGTTTCTTCAATTTTTATCTTCAGAGTCTTGTACATGTCATAAACAAAAAGAAAACCCAAAATGGAAAGTTGGCAAAACTTTTGGGACCGGTAGTGTGGGATACAAGATAACCCCACTAAAAGCAAAATGCAGTTTTTAAATGATATGCATGTATGAAGGGAAAAAAGATATCTAAATCAACCTGGCCCTGTGTGAAAAAGTGATCACCCCTTTTCAATCTAATAAGTAGCTGTGCGAACTGCAACAACTGCCATTAATCATTGTGATAACTGGCAATAAGTATTTTTCATTGCTTTGGAGGAATGTTGGCCCATTTTTGTTGGCAAAATTGTTTCAGTTCAGCCACATCTGAGGTTTTCTGATCATAAATGGTCTGTTTAAGTTCAAACTTTACTAGTCCACTACAAAACCTTCATTTTGTTTTAATGAGCTATTAACCAAAGTGCCCTTGACCTTAAGGCAGGGTGCCTAAGTCCAGTCCTCAAGAGCTACTGTCCGGTAACTTTTCGATGCATCCCTGTTCCAACATACATGAATCAAATGACTGAATTCCTTCGTCAGCATGTCATTCAGTTCTGCAGGGGCCTGGTAACAGAAGGGATGCGTCTAAAGTTTGCTGAAAAGTAGCCCTTAGGGGCTGGAGTTTGGCACCTCTGCCTTAATGCCAACTGCACTTGGGTCAATTTAACAAGGGGGGCTTTCACATACAGCCAGGTTGGTTTGGATAGATGTGTTCCGTTCATAAATGAAATCATTTGAAAACCACAGTTTGACTTTAGATTTTGTTTCATCTAAAAAGTAAAGTGACAAAAAAGCAAACACAGAGTAAGTCTGTAAGGGAGGAAATAAGTTTAAATAGCACTGCATTATCGTGTGCTTCTTTATTGAGTAGATATTAGGTTGAATAATAATAAATGTTCTTATTGATTCTCTTCATAATGTGCTTTCATAAACCTTACCGTTCTAATTGAATTGTTGATTAACATTTGTGTTGATTTTAAGTCAATCTTAAATCCTTAGACGTATGGAAGTCCCCTAATTTTTCTTTTTATGTGATATTGTTTATTGAGAAGATAAAGAAATAATCTTTCGGACTGATTTCACTAGATTATGAGACTAAGTGGTTTGTAAACACTATTATAATTTACCATAGTTTAAGATGCCCACATTATTGAGCCTGTTGAATGAAGTCTCAATGCAGTAGCTGACCACACCTCACACAAATGTTGGTGCCCAGGAGACTAAAGGTCGCTTGAAGCATAGCAATGACATATAAAAGAAAGAGGAGTGAAGAAAACATGAGCTTGACACAATCTTCAACAATACTGGGATCTGTTAATTCCTTATTACCGTGCAGAACTAAAATATGGCCCTACTTTACAAAAAAATGGTTGATCTTTGTCTTTTTGTGTTTTTCTCCCGTTCTTGTAATCTTACCCGACATCAGCACCAGGATCATCTGATCAGCATCACTCTCCCAGTGCCCTCCATCACCCCAGTCTGGCTGTTTCTATATAAACGACAGCGTTTTGAAACAGTTTTATGTGTTATTTTTAATGTTTTTTTATTCCAGAAAAATAAAACACAATTCAGCTTAAAGAGATTAGGTTGAGTCAGCATACTGAGGATTTATCGTCCCATTCTTCTCCCTCTCTGTATTCCTCAAGCCATCTCTTTCTTTTTCATCTTTTTGACTGAGTGCAGGACGATTGTCTAGAAAGATGCAGAGCTTCGGTCTCTCCCTACCTCACATATTATCAAAAAAACCTGCACACTTTTCCCCCTCCCCATCGCTGTTCACTGCACAAGAAGAAGAAAGAGTGATAGAAAAGGAAGGAGGGATTCTGAGAGGAAAAATGGACAAGAGTCGGGGTGGGAGGGAGAGCAGTCGCCATTAGACATATGCAGAGTCAGATGCTGTCCTCAGCAGCGGGGAGACTGAAAAACAGGGAAAAAAGATTCCCACCCCTGATAGCTGTGCTGTTAGCTGCTCGGTTGAAGGTCTGCCTGCTATAGAAGGTATGAATATAACAGGTGATGGCTGTAATGTGCAGGAGCTGTGTTTGCTAGGTGTTGGCACTGCAGCAAGGCTTTCTAGCAATTTGATTGGACATCCTTTGCTGTGATCATCATGAAATCAGATTTAGTGGATTACGAAATATTAATGTTGATTGAGCAGTTGTTGTTTTGAATTCTGTCTCTTTTCTCTGAGTTAACATAGAGTCTTGTTTCGGTGTATTTCATGTTGTTTTGGTATCTTGTATTGTTCTGCTGCTACTGACACACAAACAGTGTGGCAGAGTTTGCAGTCCAGCTTATCATCATGTCTATTTTGTCTAGAATCAGGCATGATGCCAGGCAGGTGCAACATGTGTACATAAATGTTCATCCTTGGGTCCCACACTATAGGAGACATAGACCTTAATGACGGACAATTATTGTTTTGTTGCCTCTATCGTAATGAACAGCGGTTAAACATCACTTGTTACATCAGATTTGATTACTTTAACCACTCCAAATCCATGACATGTTACAGTGCCTTGCAAAGGTGTTTTATATCTGTTGAACTTTTTCATAGGTACAACCTTTGATGTATTTCATTGGGATTTTATGTGATAGACCAACACAAGGTTTAATATGTATTATTGTGAAGTGGAAGCAAAATGATACAGGGTTTTCACAGTTTTTTTACCAGTTAAAATCTGAAAAGTATGTTGTACATTTGTATTCAGCTCTCCCTGTAGATCCAACTTTCACTGCAGTGACAGCTGTCCTTTGGGGTATTGTGCATGTAGAGACTTGCAGAAATCGTTTCACTTTTGCTAAAAAGCTCAAGCTCAGTTAGTTGGATGGAGAGCATCTGTGATCTTTAGTTGTGCTAGTTTAATTTATGTCTGGGCTTTGACTAGGCTATTTTAACACATGAACATGCTTTGACCTACACCGTTCCATTGGAGCATAAGCTGTATCTTTAGGGTCATTTTTCCACAGGAAAGTGAACCTCCGCTTCAGTTTCAAATCTTTCGCAGCTTCTAAGAGCATTCCAAGATTTCCCTGCACTTGGCCCCATCCCTCCACCAATCAGTGCTGAAGGATAGCATCCCCAGCATGATACTGCCACAACCGTGTTTCACCATGGCTATGGTATTTTTTTCGTGGATGTGCAGGGCCAGTTTTCTGCCACAGATACTATTTTATATGTAGTCTAAAAAGTTCAGACTTGGTCTCATATGAGCAGAGCACCTTGTTCTACATGGTGCTCTGTATGGTGTGCCATACATTGCTTGTGACGATCTCCAAATGTAACGTTTTCTTACTTTGAAAACTGGTTTTGTTTTTGCCATTTTTTTTTATTAAAGGCCAGACTGCTGGTGGGCACAGCTAATAATAGCTCTGTAAACAGTTTCTCTCACCTGAGGTGTGGCTCTCATCTAGAGATACCGTTGGCATCTTGGCTGCTTCTCTGATTAATGCTGTCCTTGTCCAACCTGGCAGCTTAGGTGGACAGCCTTGTGATGGTAGGTTTGCAGTTGTGGCATACAGTTTTTAATTTCAGATGACTGTTTGAACAGTGCTCTGTGAAATATTTAAAGCTTTCTGTATAATTTTATATGGCTATAACCTATTTATAGTCCCTCTTCAAACACAACGTTACCTCTGACCTTTCTGCTGTGTTCCTTGGTCTTTCTGAATTTGATTGGTTGTGCTAAATTTTATTTGGGAGTAAAGGGCAGGAAATACATATAACACACTACAATATTCAGATTTTTATTTGTAAAAAAATGTATAATGCGAGTTTCATTTTCCTTCTCTAATGTGTGTTGGTCCCAATGAACCCCAATAAAAAAGATTGGATTTTGCAGTTGTAAGGAGAAAAAATGTGAAAAAACATAATTGATACATAAAGGTATCAGCAAGTGGGGATTTAAATGATTTTATTTTAATATAGCTCTCACTCATTCTATTTTAACTTAAATTCTCAGTTTTTGTTGTTACCTAATTTATTTCTACGAATATCCTCTCGTTCACCTTGAACTGGTTGAGTTGCTACGCTAAATCACATTCTCTATCTCCTCTGTCGTGAATACATGTTAAAGGTTGCATAGCAGATCTGTCTAAATGTATTCATTTGTCCTAACCTATTATCGGACAAATGAAGACAGTTCCTTGTTGTTTTAGCTTTTAACTTCTTATTTGTTGTGCGTTTTATCGTTAAAAGGATGTCTTTTCTAGTTTCAGTGTGTGTTTATTTTTCTTCCCATTCCTTATCTTTTTCCACAACTCTGTCTCCTGCACTTCCCCTTTTAAAGCCCCATTTAGACTTTGAGGTAAATGAAACTGAGCTCATTAATTTTTCATCACACCATGTGCGTGTAGATAAATAAAACAAAGCGGAACCATTCACATTCTGAACTTGTCACTTGTCGCGCCACACCTGGTTGACTGAAGAAATGATCTTCTTACCTCTATATTAACCTTAACAAATCACACTTTGTGTTTATTATAGTCATGTGCATAGACTAGTTTGCTCACACTGCGAATCACATAAATGCAAACATGATGAATTACTGCATGTCTCATGTAAAATGTGTAAGTGTGATGGTGAGTTTGACGTGATGGATAGGAGGAGGCAGTTCATCAGGTTTATGGAAGTCTTTCTCACACACACACACTCGGAGGAAGTCACACAGGTCGTTTGCCTGTGTCCAGACCTGCTCTCTGAATTCCCCCGGCTTTATTTATCTCAGACTCTCAGAGACCTGGGATCAGCAGCCACCAAACTCACACTCATACACAAACACACACCTGTGTGTCATTGTTTTGAAAGTCTAAATTAAGTTTGTGGGGTTGTTTTTTTTTATTTTGAAGTGTGATGTTCCTTTATATCCCGGCACTGAAAAGTGATCCTGTTGGCTTTTAAGTCTTTAAATAACTTACGCTCATGTTTAGCATTGTGGTTATTTTTGTAATCGAGAGGTTCAAAGAGTGCTAATAAAAGATGATAGAAAGGATATAAAAATAGATTCGAATTTACACCTGGGAATGGAAATGTATGCGTAAAAGAGACATCTTTGTCACTTTGTAGCTACTCACAGATTTTTATTTAATATATTGGACAGACGCTCAAAATGTGGCCAGACTTACAATTTTTATGATTATCAGGTCATTAGCCTCTTCTGTCTGTGACTGTTCATCAGTAATTGCACCATGATAAACATTTTTTCCTCATATTTATCGCCTTTATTTTCTCCTTCATAGGCACCATGGATCTCTTGGCGCTCGCTCTGGTGGTGGCCTCCCTCCACTGACCACTCCCTCTTCCCATCTTTACCGTCATTGTTCCCCCTCAGTGTCCCTCATTTTCCTTTTTAACCCCATCCCTCACAACCGCTCAGACCTTCCTAGCATCATGGCAGGTGAGAAAGGTCCCAACAAGCGGAGCGCCATGGACATCAAGCGCCTGGCGAGCCTCATCCAGAGAGGGACGGGCCGCCTGCTGGTGATCGACAGCAGGACCTTTTCTGAGTACAACGCGTCACACGTGCAAGGTGCGGTCAACGTCTGCTACTCCAAGCTGGTGAAGAGGCGACTGCAGCAGGACAAGGTGTCCGTCACCGAGCTGCTGCAGCCCAACGGCAAAGTGAAGGTGAGTTAAAGCTGCACGACAGCTGATGCCACAGATTAGGAACCTTCTTGGCAAAGCAGTCTCTAACAAGTTCAAACTTGAAAATGAGGGCGAAAACCCGGGAGACTGAAGAGGGTTTGGGGTATGGTTTAGAGATGTTGGCGTCCTGCCGGTTTTAAGTTTTTAAAAAAAGCTACATAGTGGTGCTGATGTCCCTGTGTTGTTATTCACTGAAAGGTGATATTTTCTTTTTCTTACCTCTTAAAAAGCTGTTAATGGCTCAGACATGATGAAGCAGTTCATCAGATTTTAACACAGTAATATGTGCAAGTCATATTTAAACCAGCACCATTCAGTTAGATTTAGAGATGCAATGATGGACCTCTCTGGGCAGATACCAAATTTCTGGTTTTCTTTGAGGTCTGACCTGCCAATAATTTGTGATTGATCACATTTTTATTGTTTAAGAGGACACATGAAAACAAACAAATTTGTAGCACATTCTTTGATAGAGGTTGTAGTTTTCAGTCAGAAAATTATGGAATTAGAAGACCATTCCCATTTATGAATCTAAACATGTGTCGTGATAATTATTCAAACCCATAAAAAGTGCATCAAGGATCCCTGCTGCAGCTCAAACCTTTATTGACCAGAAATGGTGACAATTTATAGTCCTGCTTCATTTTACAAATAGATAAACAACCTGAAGTTTTCCAATTACCAATAAGAGCGGATTAAAGGAAGATTTTCCAGTTCCTATCTCTGGTCTGATTGATGCATCATTATTAAAATTCAACTTTTCAACAGTTTATTGTCCTGCAATACTAGACTTTGGTTTTTTTTTTTTTGCTTTAGCAGCCAGATTTACGATGAAAGAAGAGTTGGAAAAGCTGTAGTTCAATTATAGTTGAGCATCTGCAGAAGGAATGCACTGTTTTGAGGATTGTTGTCTCCTTTAAGATGTGCTTGTCATCAGATTAATCATGCCTGTTTTTGTACTTCATCTGCACCAACCGCAAGGTTTTCTTGACTCAGAGGTTCTTGAAATGTTGTTAAACTAGACTTAAATAACTAAGAAGCATCTCTGCAGGTTTTCAGATCTTAGTGAGGTTCTGGATCAGGCTCCTCTCTGCAAGCCTTCATCAAATCCATGGGGTGGGTGGGGGGGTGCTATACTTGGCAGGGAGGCTTACTGTGTGTTTATTACTTATCAGTGGCCCTGAAATTGAATCCTCTCGTTTTCCATGACTACTTCTTCGTCTTTTTTTTTCCATGGCCTGTCCACCCGTGGCACGCCACCCAATGTATTTTCAGTCTCCGTGTGAAACCGAAGGAAGTTTGACAGGGGAAACCATGGCATGGAGAGGTGGAATGGGAAGCTTGTTTGGTCTCTTCGTATAGTTTGTGTTTGAACGTATCTCACAGCAGCCTAACAGGACTTATTAAACATGATGTCAAGCTACTAAAGGCAAATTCAGAATGTATTCTTCCTGGTTCCTTGTGTTATTTTTAGGTGTTTAAGATGGTTACACCCAGCAGTTTAAACAGGTGATGTAAATTGTGTTTGAAGGTGTGGCACCTTCCAATGCTGCTGTTGTTTTTTTGTTGTTTTACACTTGTGTTGCCAGGAGCAGATCTGAATGACCTGTATTTGGTTGTGTAAAACATAATTATAACATGACCCATAGACAGTATATGTGTGTCCTGGATTTGTGGCTGTAATACAGATTTGCGTCTCTAAAAACACACCCTGCTGACCAAAGGTCAAATAATCAGTATTAGTGGAGATGTTAATTTGTTTTTCCCCCTCACTCAATATTAAACTTTACTTTTCCAGATGCTATTTTTGATAAATAAACTAGATTATTCTGATTATTTCTGCATGATTGACATAATTCATTATTAAAAAATAAATATTAAAAATCTGCCATTTCTGCCTGAAATAAAAACATATCTATATTTTTATTTACTCATTTCTAAATATTCTTTAAGACTTTTGTAAATTGTTAAATCATGCTTGAAGTGTAGGTGTGAATATTATGTTACCGTTAGTACATTTGTACTGTTTTGTTTTTTTCGGGGTGGGATTATTTTACATCAAACTTCAAGGATTTTAAAAACTAATCGGTTTGAGTGCACAAGTTTGAATTTATTGTGTATTTTCTTTTATCCTTACTGAGTCAAAGTTATACATACAGGCTCAAATCTATACTTTTGTTTCCCCACTAATATTTGGATATGTATCCTTTTTTGTTAGGTCATTTTAATTTGTTTGTTTTCCTGGGACAAACCTGTAGTATAATACTTAAAATGCCGACAGAGTTGAGGCCAGGGTCGTTCCGGAAGCTTGGTCTTACCCTGCTATGTATTTTCCAATACCAGTTTTCAACCATCCAGCTGCTAGTTTGATTTGAATTGAACTATTTGGAGGTAGTCCTCCTGTAATGCACCAGGACCACTGGCAGTGATGCAGACCCTTGCTATGATACTACCAACACCATGCCTGACAATTAGTAAAGTGTTTTTATCCTTTAAAGCCTCAATTTGACTCCTTCAAACATTGCTCTTGTCATTGTGTCTGAAAAGCTCAATCTTTGTCTCTAATGACCATAAATCCTTTCTCCAGAAAGCTTTTGGCCTGTCTTTGTGGGCAGTAATGGATTTCAGACAAGCTTGAAGCTGTTCATTTTTGTGCAGAACCGTGCTTATTGGTCAGCACCCTCTAAGTCCATGTTAAAATATTTTCATAGGGGACAGGGATGGGGGCCCTGGCATTCCAGCATCTTCCAGTTTATGAAAGGTTTGCATGTTGGTGGTCCGTGAATTGTTGCTGAATATCCGAATAAATTGAAAGTGATTAAAAGTGGGGATAATTATGTGTCGGGATGGGGAAAAGACCCAAACACCAATCAAACATGTTTTTAGAATAGACAAAGCATGTTATTATACATTTCTGCAATTGCCCCAACATCAACCCTATATAACATTCATGTCCATGTCAGAGAAAAAAACACATTAAAATGAGTTGGATGACCAACTATTCAGACAGAATAACACCAGGACCTTGCAGGTGGTGTCAAAAAGAATGTCTGTTCTTCCCAAAGGACATTTATCTAAACGTTATTGGGGATGTAAATATGTGTTCAAGCCTGTATGTATAATAAAGACAACAAAAAAGCCACCATAATCTCAAACTTGTGCACCAGATTTTATTGTTTTCAAAAAGTAATTAGAGCTGTTTGTGGTGTAATTACTCCACCCTTAAACAAGAACAGTTCAAATGTGTCTCTTAAAGCCCCAAATTAATAAGATAGCCATGCCCATGATGACTTTATGTAACAACTAAGGTCTGTATATTGTTTCAGTGGCATCAAAATGTACAGATGAAGACAAATTGAAAATTGCTTATTGTTCACAAGGCAATTAAGAATCTTCACTTGGAGAAAGCAACATTTTATGTTATTTCACCCAGAATGACTTAATTAATTGAGCTTCTGCAGCAGCTCTTGGTTTATGTCTTCTTCAATTAGGGTTTGTCTTTGCCCTGAAGGCCAGATGGAAAATCCTGCAGCTCAGAGGGTTTGACTCATCTAGACCAACAGATGCTTCTCTGATAACTGCACTACTTTGGCTTGTGAAGATGCATTTCATAGACAGGAAAAGCAACAACAAAGAGAGCCAGGCGGAAAGACCTGAAGGAGTTAAACGCTCTGCAGCTGCAGGGGTGTGACGTCGGATATCTTTTGAATTCTGTCAGTTTGAGTTTCATTTCTCTGCTGCCAGCTTGAGTGGGTTTCTGTGTCAAGTCTGTTGGGTTCATCTCTGTGTGAGGCCGCGTGCTCGGCAGATGTCACACTGTGGCACCCCACGGAGCCATGGTTCCTCCTTTCTCTCGCTTTCAGTCGCATGACAGCTCTGTCTCTCTCTTTTAGCTATATTCTGCGGCCTCCCAACACTGACCCATTCCTTCACAGCTTATTTCCTCTTCCTGTCCAGAGTTGCCCCATGGCTGGTTTGTTATTATCCCCCCCTTCCCCAGTTAAGAGGATAAGGCTTGTGATTAATGCTAAATCTGGATAAGGCTGGAACTAGCCGGGTGAGCAGGGCGGGACTGACAGAACCAGACTTTTGTTATAGGTTAAGCATGACATCATTTTTTTGTTCGTCCAGTGGCAGGCCACAGGTTGGGCACGTGCAGGCTAGCTGTGTGGCGTTGCAGCCAGCTAAGCCCGCACACACAAATACACACACACACACAAACACAAAATCCTTGCTTACCCTCACATGTCTCTGAGCATCGCCAGGAGCTGTCTCAGCCAGCCAAGACAGCAAAGGACACTATTGTGGCTCTTTGTTCAGGAAGTGAATGCAGGAAGCGGGAGAGCAGCATTGAGGGGTATTCAAGGATGGGCTGCAGCCTCCGCCTTCTGCCTGGCCACCTCTCGCCTCACATCCCATTGAGAACTAATAGGCTCCTTCCCCCAAGGCGCTGAACTCACCCCCTTTCTTTGGAGCTCTTGATTCTTAAGTTAACTGAACTGAATGAATATGTTTGACCAGCACTGCACTTATTAAAATTGTGTCCTATTTTCTTCTACCTGTCCCATCGTATCTCAACATACCCTCTTAGATAATCTCTGGCTGTAATGGGGCAACCAGCCAGGCAATCTGACAGATAAACAAGAGGTTTTCACTACTCCTGCAGCTCAGATGTATGGAAGTGGGAGGCTAAATTCAGTGACCTACAGTACCTTTAGTGACAAATTAGTTCAATTTTCCTATGTTGAACCATGAATAATTCAATTTTTTTATGGACGGTAGTTTAAAAGGTTTCCTATTATTTAGCATTTTTGTTGCTGATGCAAAAAATCTGACGGTTTAGCCTACTGACCGTCAGTCGGCTAAACCATACCAAAGAGATTAATGAATACTTTAATAATTCCAAAGAGATAATAAATGAATTGATTCAGAAGATATTTTTGTCATTTTAGTCACAAATAAAATAGTAGTACTTTTTAATTTATGTTGCATACAATGAATGATGCATGTATGGAACTGGAATAATGGAACTTTAAATGGAAAAATATAAAGATTCACCTGGATTTTCAATAATGAACCTGATCTTTCTGTTGGACTAATAGTGACTGAGGGTCTCTGATGATTTCACTCACAGGTCAGCCAAAAGAAAATCAAGAGCAGAGCCTCTGATTCTCTGCATCAACTGTACTGATGACAGTCTTAGGTAATATGATCATCTGATCAGGGTGCTTGCTGGGCCCCTCCTCTTGGAGGTTTTCAACTCAGAAGACCATATATATTTCTGGCCTGGGAACATCTTTAGGTACTCCAGAATGAGCTACCGAGTGTTGCCTGGGGAGAGGGATGTCTGGGTCTTCCTCCTTGACCGGCTACCCTCCCGATCTTGAATAAGCAGAAAACACAATGGGTGGATGGATGGAATAATGGAGGTTAAACTTTTCAGAGGAAAGAGAGATTCCCTGCTTTAAATTTCAAGTTGTTTTCACTTTTCCTTTAAATTTAAGTACACCGAGTCCCAACTTCAACACCATTCATGTTTATGTTTGCTGCACCAAGGATCTGAATGGAAACCCTAAATGACAACAGTTACATATTCTGATAGTAAGACTTAAACTTATTACTCTAAAAATGTCTGTAAGAGGGATTTGTACAGTCATGATCTTGTCTGTGTTCCTAGTTGCTGGATTGTTGCTGTGCTAAACACTGCAAAATAACTATGACCAGTCAATGCATTTACACAAAGAGGAAGATTACCGGAGTTTCCACTGATGACACACACCATATGTCGTGTTTAACCTCCTCCCAAATGGGAAGGGAGGCAGGTGTGACACATGATGGGAAGTCCAAGGGTAATCAATAATTATCAAGAGGAAAATGATGGAACTACTATTTTACTATTAACTACTATTTAAACAGGACAAAGACATTGATCCATGGAAAACACTGGACATTTTATCATAATCGCATTGTTCTGCACACAAATCTTTCCTGTAGCTACAGTACATACGTAGTTTTAAGATAAAGGACAACCCATGAGTCTTCTGTGTGTCTTCAACCAGTGGGATGTGACTGGGAATTCTCCCAAAGGAAAGCATCTAGGAGGCATCCTGAATCTTTTCTACTCTGAGCTCCTCGTGTTACCCCTAAGGTGGAGTCTAGCTACCATGTGGAAGAAGTGTCTTTCGGCCACTTGTATCTGACATGTCTTTCTTTCACAGACTCTGGGTCATGGCCTGAGCTGCCAACAGAACCACATGACCTGCAAAAACTAAAGATAAAACCCTGAGGTTCTCAAACTAGACACCCTACTCTTTACAAGTTCGCCATGAGGTCCTCTCTCAGAACACCACAAACAGGATTGGTGACAAGGGGCAGCCCTGGAGGAGTCCAATCCACTCTGGGAACCAACTTGACTTTATGCCAAGAATACAGACACAGTTCTTGCTTTGATAATTCAAGGACTTGATAGCCCATAAAGTATTATCTGGCACCCTAACATTCCTGCAGAACCCCCACAAGATTCCTCTGGGGGACACAGTCATATGCCTTCTTCAGATCTACAAAACACATCCCATGACCCCCACAGCCACTCTGCCAGGGGAAAGATCTGTTTCAGATTACATTTCGCAATCAAATTTGCTAACAACGTTTTGGCTGTAAGCTTGATCTTCCACTGTAAAATCAGCAACAATCTAACATGCAGAAACATGAAACTGTAGTCTAAGGATCGATGGATGGATCAAAGGCTTTGGCTTGATATCCAACCCAAGAATGAAGTCAATACAAGCAGCACATTTTGGTCCGGTCGGACCCAATTCCAGTTGCATCTTTTAGGATTTCCCCAGCTAGATTGATCGAGGCTGTTAAATGTGTTGGACCTAAACTGTAAAAACATTAAAAGCATAAACAAAAGAGTAATGTATACTGCTGTAATTCTGTATATCTTAAAGTCTTCACAGTTTTGATTTTGCTGATCGCTCATGCTGCAGTCATCTTATTTTTCCACACTGTGCATCAGGAATGCTGGGTCATTTTTAGACTGTTTGTACTAACATTCTGTCCCACACCAGCTCTCTCTCTATCTCTCCCTCTCTCTCTCAACGCTCTGTTGTGACCTCGTCTCTGGTCAGTAGCACTGCTCCAGTCTTGGGGAAATCATGTTTCTCTTTATTGTGCAAGCTCTTATTCTAATGCCACATTTCTTTAACTCTGGATATTTTTTGTTTCCCATCATCTATGTTTTATGGTGTTTGTGTGTGCAGACTGTCCCTACTGAGGAGCTTTGACAGCAATGCCAAACCTTGACTTTAGCCTTGCCTCAGATCTTTTTTTTTAACTCATGCTCATTACATACTTCATAAAGCAGGCTCAGTTTGGAACATGCACATGTGTCGGGACCATCCCACTTCATTAATTTCCTTTCAGTTTCATTTTGTTTTTACCCGCTTCCTCCATAAAGAACAGCACAAAAATTATCTCTCCTCTGTTACCACTCCTTATCTGTGTATGCTGTGATGCAAGCCTCCATTTCCTTTTAGATGAAGCCTGGATGCTGCAGGAACCTAGCATCCAGTGTGCTAACACAACTTTCTGTTCTTTCTGTACTTCTTTCTCTTCACATTCAGCATTCCTTCTGGTACTTTTCCTGCCATTGTTTCTTTTTCTTTGATGTTGTTTTCCCCTTCTTGCTTTGGCATTCCTTGTTTACAGTCTCTGCAGAGTGCATGCGTCAGTCCGGTGCAGGCTGGGCCAGCATTGTGACTCGCAGTAATGCTGTAGCACTGCAGAGGAAAGAGGGATCTGTAACTTTGCTGCTGTCAAACCGTTAACCCCTTTCTCAGGTCGCTGGCCTCTTAACACTGCACCAAAATCTACCTCCATGTCACATTTTGCAGGATGTGTATCTTTCCAATGTCATTTAGGGAACCATGTGCGCCATACCCGGCCGTCTACGCTGTCAGACAAACACCCTAATAAATAGTAGCTATATTGAATGCACCGACATATGTGTTATTTATTTTGTTATAGTTCATGCATATATGACATTTTTAAAAAGCATGGATGGATTTCTTTTAATTTGAGTTTTATTTGCCTAATATGAGAAATATTTTGTATGCTGGACTAGACTGTTTCAAGTTTTTGTGTTTGTTTGTTCTTTACATGTAACTTATCTATCTCAATTCTTCCACATAGCATTATTCACTTTTTTATTTCATATTTTTAATGTGGATCTTAATGTGTTCTATTTGGCTATTAGACTGCTGCTGATACACTGAATTTCTATTGTATTTTATTCCTATGATTTTTCGGCACAATATTTTTTTTAAATAGATCACACCTTGTTCAGTATTTCTTCTAAGGCATTCTTTAAATGTTTTCACCCTTGAAATCAAGCTAAGTCCAACTGATAACTTCCTATGAGGTGTTGTTTAAGTCGTGTGTGTGCATGAGTGTGTTTTCATTTGCGCTGTACATGTATGTACAGTTAAAGGCCTTTAATCCTTAGGAATTGAGATCAGACACCAAAATAGGTCTGATCGCATTAGGGGTTATTAGCCCAATTAATCCCAGCTTAGTAAAGTGAATAGAGGATAAAACAAAGAAAAACAGATAGAAAGATGAACCTGTTTGTAGGAAAATGTGTAAATGTGAGCAGGTAGGCAGTAAAGAAATGAAGTTGGAAACTATAAGCACAGTACATACCTAATCTACAGGATTATATTTATGTCTCTGGATTTATGACTCTGTTTTAAACAAGTGCCAATTTATTTGACTGCTGAAATATGACTGGCATCACCTATGATGGCTTTTTTCTACACATTTTGTGGCCGATTTCTGATCTTCAATCTAGTAAAGGTCTACCCTTTCAGATGCATTTGGAGAAGAACTATAATAAGTAGAATTCAACATTTGCTTCTACATACAATTTAACTGAGATTTCTGATCTCACTTGGACTGATAGAGAAACCTCCAATAGAGGAAATGATAGGCAACTTCTCAAACCAAGTTTCTCTTGATCATATCAGGTTTTCACGCTGTCATGTGAGCATTAGTGAGAGTGTCTTGGACTAGATTTGTGTTGAGAACAGGAAACAATTTCTAACCAAACTATACAGATCAACCTTGTTCTGTCTGAATCAGCTTACCTAGCTGTCATCCAAATGTCTCTGCTATGACTGCTCTATAAGCAGAAATGTATTCATGCACACAGAGGAGCACATCACCAGAATGTCTTTTAGCACAAAGTCGTACAAATCCTTTTTTCCCCACTTCTGTTTTTCTGTTGTGCCTTTCCACCCTGTCTCATATTTGTCTCATCTCCATCATCCCCTACCGCTCTCCTCCTGCATCAATGCCTTCTCCATCCCTTCCTCCCTTAAGCTTGCTGTATTCCCTCCTCTTTCCTGTCCAGCGGTGGTTTGATGATGCAGTGATTCATAGCCGCAGTAGGCGCTGCCTTACAGTCATGTGACCAAAGCCTGCCTGACAACATGGATGGAGGGGAGGGGGGCAACAACAGAGCCTGGTTGGATTGTATAAAGTCACATGCACGTGCTCATCAGCATCCCCCTGCCATCCCATCCTTATGAACACGCAGAAACACTTCAGAGCGTGCTAGTGTCGTCTCACCTTTTAAAAAAATCCAACATCAGCAGCAGATGCACTACATATCCAAACCCTCCATCAGGCAGCCATTTTTTACGGCTGATATATGATGATATTATCCACCAAGACAACAAGGAACGTACTCAGCAGCTTAGAGATGTGCCTTTCTTAGCTGTAATGCATTATTTATAACCCTACTTGTATCTTCATAACTCCCTCAAGCCACTGTTTATTGTTATTACATCACCAAGTCATGCTTTGTGAGTTCATTCAGCTACATCGTATGAGAGTCAGTCACAGGCTCTGCTCATTTACAGTGCCTTTTAAGTATTCATATCCCTTGAACCTTGCACGTCCTAGATCAATGCAATGTTTTGTTCTTGTGTCTTCAGCCCCTTTGAGACAATGCTTTGTAAAGTCATATTTTACTCCGATCATTCCATTATGTGTTTAGGGTTGTTGCAAGGTGAGCCTCTTGCTTTGTTTCAAGTCATTTGTAGCCTCTAACAGATTTTATTCCAGTATTGCTCTGCGTTCAGCTCCATCCAACTTCCCATCAACAATGACCAGCTTCTTTTTCTTTCTTGAAAAAATGCATTCCTACAGCATTATGCTACTACCACCATGTTTCCTGATGGGGATAGCATATTCAGAGTATTGTGCTGTGTTAATTTTGTGGCACACGTAGAAATTTGCACACAAGTGTCAGATAATTCAGTTTTGTTCTCCTCTGACCGAAAACTCGTTCCTTCACATACTTGCTGTGTTGACTTGTGATCATCTGCAGAGAGGACTTCTTATGACTTTCTTTTTGCAATGACTTTCTTCTTGCCTCTCTTCCATAAATGCCAGATTTTGGGAGGACATAAGTAATAATTTGTCCCACTACACTCATCACACTTTGCAGATTTTTATTTGTAAAAACTATGTGTCCTTTTTCTTCCATTTCACAGTCATTTAATCTGTTGTGTTGGTCTGTCACATGGAATCGCAGCAAAGTGAATTGAAGTTTGTGGTTATAACTTGACAAAAGACTTTTCATCATCTTTTGTTATCAGGGGACATTCCTAAAAATTCAGGTGAATGACATATGTGCTCCATCTGCTTATTAGATCCTTGTTGCACTGGAAAAAGAAGTTCAGAATTGCAGTCATATTTGCAGGCTCTAACTTCCTTGTTTGGTCATTGTCATATTTTCGACTGCAGTAATGGGCAACAAACCTCCTCTGTGTTGTTTATTCTCTGTGCAGGTGGAGCTGGGCAGGAAGCAGGAAGTGGTGGTTTACGACCAGAGTTCCAAAGAGGCGGGGCACCTGTCCAAAGACGGCTTTGTGCACATCCTCATGGGAAAGTTGGAGGGTACCTTCCACAAAGTCTCCCTGCTCACCGGTAAACAAGACCATCTGCGCTATCGCTGTTTGTGGGTGTTTTATGCTGAGCGAGTGGGATGATGGTGAAGTGAGCAAAAGAAAAGAAGCTTTTAATATTTAGAAACATCTTCAACTTTGTGCACACATCTTATTCGTACAGGTGCAGTGTTGTCATTGCTCAGTTTAGCCAGCAGATGTCACTGACTGATACAGCAGGGTTTTTCACATTGTCACAGCTGTTATTTTTACTCCTGCCTCAGTGGTATAACGTTTGCAGCTCTTTCTTAGGTAGGAGGGTGACAAGAAAGTACAACACCGTGACCTTGTGATGCAAAGCCTTTCTAAAGGTCTTTGATGTTTAAGCTTCTCCGGAGACATCTACTCACCCAGCATCACTGCAGCTAATTTCCAATCCTCTGGATTGCTGGTGCCACAGTATCCACTAATCGCAGAAGGACCCTAATAACTAGCTTTAATAAGCTTTCTAACTTAATATCATCTTAATTGCGATGGCTGCAGGCATTAATGGGACGGCATCACTCACACATTTACCGTCGGAGGCTTATGAATTTGTCCCAAATGTGTCAATGCAGAATGGAGGGTGTAATCTGCCTGTGCCAGCAGGATTTGAAAGGGATGGGCAAAAGCATGCTGCTTTGTTAAATCTCTGCTCTCAGCTCCACATCCCCATTCTTTTCATCCTCTCAGTTTGCTGCTTCTGCTGGGAGATTAGTGCTTTTTCATGAGTCATTCATGATTGCTGAGAATTGCTTCAAGGAACCCCAGGCTCCCAAATTATTCACTGTCATAGAGATGTAATGAGCGCATGCTTCATGGTTGGAAAGTAGGTGGGTGGGTGGTTGGTTCACCCCTATATAATGTTTCTCTTCCGCATATTATTAATTAAAGTTCCCCTGTTAGCAGTTCCCTCTTCCTCCTCATTATCTCTTCTGCTTATACTTTCTTTTTTTCCTTCAGGAAGAGAAAAAAAGAGTCGCACCTTTTCCATTTCTGTCGCCACTTCTCTGCTGTTTCCACGACAACAAAGGCAGAAAATAGTCCCCAGAAAAAAAAACCCAGCCAATAGCGTTGGCTCTTGTTTGGGTGCTTGTATTATTGGGTCAGTGGAGCTAGCAGCCAGTGTCTGTGCATACAAGATGTGCGGGTTTGCATGCAAGTGCATCAGAGGAGAAAAAAAGGAGATTGTTGCGTGCTAGCTTGCTTTGTAACGCCATGTGAGAAAAGTGCTGCAGTAACGGTTATGTGTCAGGATGCGGCAGGGTTTTATTATAGGGAAGAGGATGATGATAGCTAATGAACCCTTTAGAAA